>JBCAUA010832354.1:0-14106 GCA_038406235.1 Peronia verruculata
CTGCTGCTGGCAAGTGACGAGTCACTCAGACAGAGGGTGGACGAAGCTGTGGAGATCATCACCTAGCATGGCAGGTAAGGGTGACCCTGGATAATCATCAACTAGCAACTCTTAGATATTATATGTACATACCACCCATGATTCCAGATTATTATTTTTTTCTGTGTTATACATTTGGTTTGGGAAACATGTTGAAATGCTGATTATATGTACATACCACCCATGATTCCAGATTATTATTTTTTTCTGTCTTATACATTTGGTTTGGGAAACATGTTGAAATACTGCGTCCCGCAATGTCTCCTCAGAGGGAAAAAAAAGATGTCGTCTGTCCTAACTTTCTTTTGTTTTATTTATCAGAAAAAGTTAATAGCGAGTGGCTGGTAAATATCAGTTGTAATCGTAGCTAAGATAGATTGAACAATTTGGGAATGTGGAAATCAAGTTCTATACTTAAAAGTTAGCTCTCAGCTGGCACATGGGAGCTGATTAGGAAAGATCCTTTCTCATGACTAACCCATGAGTTAAGATTTCAATGATATAGATCGACCACAGCATTTCTGACCGAAAAGACAAACTTTCAATAGCGACATGGATATTTCTGTGTTGCATACAAATCTCATCATCCAGGCAAATCTGTAAAGTCCCCAGAACTCATAGATCTTCTTTGATTTAACATATTAAAAATATTGACTATTTTTCTTTTCCAACGATGAGAGCATATTCGGTGGTGTTGAAATATAGACCTTTTATTGTTTCATATCAGATCCCACTGAGTTATCTATCACAAATGTTTTGATACTCTTGAAAATAAAGCACAAGATCACAGTATATCTGATGCCTTAGTCCCTGCATATGGACCAGGAAATTGTACAGTATTTTTTTTTTTTTCTTTGTTGCAGAGAAATAAGCTCAGACAGTTTCCTAGACTTGGACATCTTCAACTTGTCCTCTGACAAGTCAAAGACTCCCCAATCAGCCTCAGCTGGAGGCGGGAGCCGGGGAGGGGAGGTGTTGGGCTGTGAGCTGTTGATGGAAGACGACATTGAAGACAATGCACCTCTGTTCTGGCAACCAGGCAAGAGGGGATATTACTCACCTCGTATTGGCAAGGCTTCTGCAGAGAGGCTCAATGCTTTCAGAAACATTGGAAGGTAATCATATCTTCATGCACTAACATGTTATGAATTGGAATTAAGAATAGTTATTGGCTCCACATATGAAGTTAGCTAAATCCTTGGATGTACACAGTATTAGATTTAAAACTTATTTTCTGGCAGTTCCCAATGTTATTGCAGGTCATCTGGCTAACTATGCACATTTGACATTATGGATACCTTGATTTCAGTTACTGTAGTAATCGTCTGCGCAAAAAAAAAGGAAAGAAAAGAAAATGAAGAGAACAAATAGTCTTTTTTTTCCCCTGTATTTCAACAGATGGCCTTTGGTCCTTTTTTAAGAACTTTTCAATCAAGAGAAGACAGAAATTATTTTTCCTTTTGGAATGCATGTTGAGTGAGAATGGCAGAGGGCGTCATTGAAAGATGTCATCACAATCTGAAAGTTCATTGCTCATTCTTTATTTAAATCAACCCAAACCTTTCTGATTTTCAGAATAATTGGCCTGTGTCTGCTTCAAAATGAAATTTGTCCATTGTTCTTCAATCGCCATGTTTTGAAATGTATTCTGGGACGTCGCATCGGCTGGCATGATCTTGCCTTCTTTGACCCTGTGATGTATGAGTCATTGCGATCACTAGTGGAAGATGCAGAGACCAAAGACGCACAATTGATCTTCACTGCCTTAGACCTCAACTTCTGTGTGGAAATGAGTGCTGAAGAGGTAAAATTTTATTCTCATGATTTTTTATTTATATAGGCCTGGTAATCCAAAAAGTTCTGGACTATCATCATTGAGACAGAATTGATAGTCAAGGCTCTTCTATACCATAAACCTGCAACAAAGCCCACAGTAGGTTTATGGACTCAAAAACTGCTGAATGCATCCATATGAAATTTAGCATACAACATTGTTGCATAAAGATCCGTGTTTCTACTTACTTACAGCCAAAAATGCTTACTGAGTTTGGCATTTTCCTAAAAGGCGATAATAGTTAAGTAATAAACTTACAAAAGTGGTAGATCTGACCTGTGGGTTCGTTAGAATAATGTGTTCAAAACTCATTTTCTATGAGTAAAGTTCAGTTTAATCAGTCAAAATATCAACATTGAGGTGTGCATACTTGCCATACAATTTAAGTTGCAGGGCAGTGTTGGTTTTTGTCATAAATTAAAAAAAAATCTTCTATGAAGGCCATAGATTCTCTTCTAGTCTGTTATTGTTTTCATGGATAGTATTATAAATTTTCTCATCCAGGCATATTTTCAAACATTAATTTTGTATGAATTAGAATGAAGGTAATAAACAGTGTCATTAGATATTGCATCAAAATTTCAGATTTTTTATCTTGCATTGTACTCATTGCACTTCAAGATTTTCATGAGAAGTTGTCACACTTACAAAATAGCCCCAGCATCCAAAATTCATTTGCAGAAATATTAGAAAAGTTATATTTTAGAAAAAGAGGAGCGTCACATCCTCTTATGAAATGTAAAAAAGTTCACAGCTCTGTAATTTTACATACACTTGTATGCTCAGAAATCGGTTCCCAGGTCCTGGAATTAACCAAAATTAAAATCAACAAAACAAATAAGTGCCAGTTCTCAGGAAAGTTGAAGGCACTCAAATGGCTTTTTTTTTTTTATATTTGCCCCAGAAAATTGATGTCGTAATTAAGAATGTTTTTTTTTTTCATTTTAACTAGGGTGGCGAGCAAGTGGAGCTGATTCCTGATGGAGCAGAGGTGGAGGTGACTGCTCAGAATGTTCACAACTATGTCCGCAAATATGCCGAGCAGCGCATGGTAGTAGTGGCTGAGAAAGCTCTCAAGGTGAGTAACGTGTACAAAAAAAGGACAAACACATTTAATTTGTCAATGTTCCCTGTGTTGTGCTTTTTAAGAATGCTTTGCTGTGACAAGAGGAGATGAAGAGGATAGTGATTTTGCTTTTGTCACCTGTATAATGGGATGTTTCATCAGAACTTATCATACTGTGATTAGAATGTCCAGTTTCTAGTGACTCGTGCTCAAGAATTGGTGATGTTACTACCTCATATCACATTGTTTGAATCAGTTCTCTTTGCAGTGATAATTTTGATTTCCAATGCTCAAATGAGATTTTATCATGGGATGTTTCCTTGGATATCTTCACTGTTACCATAGTTTCATTTCTTTACTTCGACTCATAACACCATCATTTGCTCTGCACCCAGAATTTGAGACTAGGAGTGTTTGATGTCATTCCATCTAACTCTCTGGATGGGCTGACAGCTGAAGACCTGAGACTGTTACTGAATGGTGTTGGTGACATCAACGTGCAGACACTGATCAGCTACACCTCCTTCAATGATGAGAGTGGTAGGTTTCCCACGACATACACTGCCACTCAGTGGCACAGTATCAAACACATGCCTCGAAAAAAATTGAAAATTACATTCTGTGTGGAAAATGTTTCCTTTCTATCACAATTTTCTCAAAGTTTTCTACAGTTGAAGATGTTAAGTAAAAATAAAAAAAAAAAAAAAGAAAAGTTATTTTAACAGTCTTTATATCTGGCAAAGAGAAGTAGTTAAGGGGATGCAGAACATTTCTTATTCCACTTATGGTCTGCAGATTGGATTATCATTAAAATCTCTGAGAAATGTAGTGTATATTTAGTGTATATTTATGTGCAACTGCCATGTTAATGTTAGTTGAGTTGCCTGTTATAACAGTTTTCCTTGTCACTCTGACTTTCAGGTGAGAACACAGAGCGCGTGCAGAGATTCAAACGTTGGTTCTGGGCTGTGGTGGAGAAAATGAACAACTATGAAAGACAAGATCTGGTGAGCTGTTTTCTTTTTTTTTTTCTTTCTTTTTCTCATTCTTTCTTTTTCAATCTCTCTCTTTCTTCTGTTTGGCATCTATTCTTTTCCTGGTCCAACACACCCTCTGTTGGTATTAGGATACACTTGTGCATATCAGACATCCTATTTTTTCCAGTCATATATGTTTTGGAATGCCCGTGAATGTTCTATCATTTTTTGCTTTTCAATTTTTTTTTCCTCCAAAGATCAACATTTTATTTACAGCCATATATTTTGATGTAAAGATCAGTCAGTATTGGTTTCTTTTTTTTTTTTTTTTTGTCACTTAAGCTAAGATCAGCATTGTGAATGTACATATTTTAATGCCAGGATCAGTTCTATGCCAAGATGAGCATTGTGATGTAACTACTATTTTTCTGCCTTGATGCAGGTTTACTTCTGGACATCTAGTCCAGCCTTGCCAGCCAGTGAGGAAGGTTTCCAACCTATGCCCAGCATCACCATACGTCCAGCTGATGATGACCACCTGCCCACGGCTAATACCTGCATTTCCCGCCTGTATATCCCACTCTACTCTACCAAGGCCATTTTGAAAACCAAGCTCTTGCTCTCCATCAAGACCAAGGCCTTTGGGTTTGTCTAGAGCCAGAGAACGTTTGGATAGACAGACAATATTTCCTGAGATGCTGTCCCTTCTCACCCCATCTCTTGCAGTCGGCTGTGACTATAGCCGGTAGACACCACATCAACATTCATACATGGATATGTGACAGTGCATCTCACTGATCAGTTACAGATAGGGAGAACTCGGAGCATATGCCAAATGAGCACCCCACATGAGATTGTTCACAGACAAGACATACCACAAGATACCAGCCTTGTTCACAGTATAAGCCCCACAAGTGACCATATCAAGACTGCAGATGATGCTAGTGCACAACTCAGACATCTGATGACTTTCAGTAGAAGTAGCTTGTACATTAACAAATCACAACAAAAGTCAGTTCCTTGGTGATAACTGGCTGTTACTTCCACATCATGCTCATTGTGAAGGAAGCAGAGTGCTTTACAAAGCATAAATACTGCTGTTCAGTAAGGGATCTCGTGACATTGTTTTCAATCATCAGTGGCAATAGTTGGCAACAGTGACAAAAGAGGGAAAAATGAAACAACTCGCCCAATTTTATGATACTCAGACCATTAACTCTGAGAGAGCCATCAGTCCTTTTTCAGAAAGAAAATCATTTTTTATATATCATTTCATTTTTGGTTCAGTTTCAAGGCCCTTCCATGAGATAATTCTCATCCATTTGTCACATCTAGCCAGTGACAAGATGTAAAAAATGTAGGCTTACATTTGAAGAGTTTCGGGACAAAATGAGACATATCCAAAATAGCCATTTAGAGAAAAAAATGATCATTTGTTCTCCTGTAGTTAGTAATTTATCATTAAGAACTAGAATTCCCTGAAGACTTCCAGAAAGATAAGCCACGTTTGGTGAAAAGGAAAGTTCTTACCATGTAGCACAATCACCATTCCCAATATTGAGGGATATAACTACAAATTTTCAGAAATGACATTTGTCACATTTTGCCCCGAAACTCTTTATTTGTGGAAACAGATATAAGTGTTCTATGTTAAAGCTTAACTATACATTTTTTTTTCAAGTATTCAGCTTTTTGTTTTTGTTTACTTTGTTCCCTGAAAAGTTGAACTTTGTTTAGGGTTTTGATTTGTAATATGGACCATTAAAAAAATGTGGCATGTCTAGATTGAGACATGCATCAGTGAGAGTAAGATCTTGCAAAAATTTGCTCAGAGTTCTTTGATGATAATATTTGTGATGACTTGTATAGCACTTTAGATTGTGCTCTAGGTACTCTATTCATCAAAGTGTAGTAAACATGCCTCAATAACCAACAAAGCTGGCAAACATATCTATAAATATTCAGTAGGTCTAGCTACAAATACTTTTACCAGTGAAATCTCTTAAATAAAGTAGTTAAAGCTGCTCTTGAAACGCTTGTCATGAAGGTCATTTGGTGCTGTCTGCTAGAGAGGAGGAAAGTGTTGTTAAGCCAAGAAGAATTTCATAATACAGCTGTATAACGTCCATTGTGAAGACTGAACTACTGGGAATTCTTTAAGTACTGGATGCCGACTGTATGGTAGTTGATGTGGGATGTAAAATACGTTGAGTGTGTTGTTCAGAAGATTGTTGAAAGGGCTATCAAACAAGTGTGTTGTCGAACAAAGACTTGAAGTTCTATGCTTGACCATGAAGAAAACTGACCAAAATAGAGTCTGTGGTGTAAACAAGTTTGAGTTTGCTGTGGAGACTTCATGAGACTGTCTGATAGATGGAAAAATAAATGTGGAGATGAAGAACTGTGTGCATTTGTGTGATCTTTTGCCATATGTGGGTGTGCATTCATACATACTGCAGATGTGTGTATTTGTGTGTGGAAAACTTAAATCTGTAAGTCATTTAATGCAGATGTGGATTTTTTTCATAATGTCTCATAATTATGTGTCCAAACGTATGCGTGAGTACTTTACTTGTTATGTCTGTTTGCATATGTATAAGTTGTGATGAAATAGTGGAAGAAAGTGTGTGTATGTTTTTTCTTTTATTTAAAAAATAGAAAATCTTTTACTTTCTATGTTTATGCTATTGGTACTGATATCAAGTATGCAAGTATGCCCAGACTTGAACAAGAACAGGCAGAGTATTCCAGTGTCCATCGCCATGTGTGCTGCACACAGGTAGAAATACTTGGGGTATCTCATCTGTGACGCGTGCACAATCTATTTCTCATCTGTTTCTCCTGTGTGTAGAGGTGAAGCTTTGTGGACGCTGCTTTTCAAAGCCAAAATTCAGAATACTATATCAACATTTTTTGAATGGAGCATATTTGGAACTGTTTTCCTGTATATTTTTAATAGTTTTTATGGACTTTTTCTTTGGCGTCAGTCCCTTGTGATGCTTGAGCATCATTTTGTTTGTCACCTCATTCACTTGCTGGGAAAAAGAAAACCTAGAAAAAGCAACTGCATCCATGATCAGTTTATTATATTGTTTTAGCTAATATGGATTGAGCCCCCTGTTACCTCCTACAGCTTTTGTCTCTCAGAAAACACTTTTTGAGGGGATGGGGTGGAAGTTTGTAAACATGGCATATGCTTTCCTTTGTAAATAGAAAAAATCTGTAACTGTCTGGTGGCGATGATGTAGTTCACGCTCTTCATTTTCTTCAACAGTTGATTCTGTTCAGTGATGACCGTGACCCCAAGTTATTATACCAATAGTTCATATGTTTTGTGCCCAGTTAAAATGAGTGAGGTCTCGCAGGGTAATTTCAAGTAACGGTCGTTTTTAACTATTTTCCAACTCAAATGAAAAAAAAAAACCAAAAACAAAAAATTGTTTTTTTCACCTATTGAAAATGTAACCTTCTTTAGCCAGGGTTAGCCACAGGGGGCTATAGAATAAATTTTGGTATCTAAGTCGGAAAATAGTTAGAAATGGCCGTAACTTGAAATTGCCAGGCGCAACTTTCAACTCATTTATCCTGGGTGCAAGAGATATTACTACACCAAGGAAAGGTACATGTATTTGTTTTGTGGGCAAACAGTTGTTGACAGAAGTTCTTTTTGTTTACATTAATGATAAAGCATCAGGGAGCAATCGTATCAAAAAATAAAATGCACACTGATAGTTCACATCACTGCCCATCTATACAGCACAAGTTTTTTCCAAAATGCCTTTTGTTTTTAGGAATGAAAATCTGTTAGGAATGTTCAAATATGATATATTTGGATCATATATGCTTGTAAATGGGTAGAATGTTTTCAAGCAATATTTCAAGATCCAGCCCTGAATTGTTACAAGTGCTCTCATTTTGTCAAACTATCCTAAGATGATGACTCATCACAGAAGTTCAGTGTGTATCAGTTATCAATGTTCTGTTGTTTTAGATCTGAGTCTGACTTGAGGATAAATTGATCTCAGCCTCTAGTTTTAAAACATCTTCACAAGATGAGCCAGGGTTACGTTGAAGAAGTGGGTACTTGTAATTAATCCAGGCAGTTATTAGTTGGACAGCCATAGTTTAGTGGATTGGTGCCACTTTTGACCTGGGTCCTTCCTATGTGGGTCAGCATGTCCACATACATGCAGTGTCAGCCTAGTGCTGCGTTGTAACATTCAGCTGAAGGAAAGGAGTAAGTGAAAATGAGGCACAATATAGCTATGATGCAACATTTCAAGGTCCAAGCTATGATTTACTATATCTGTAATCTCATTATAGTATAGTACATATCTTGAATGAAAGTTTAGTTCTTGAGCACAGTTCTCTGTTGCCCTGTCTCCAGTTTTCACATTTTGAGAAAACTGATGAGTTGTGTTTAGCAAATGTTTTTGTACATAGGAGATAGGACGAAATGGTTTTCAAAATATACCTGTTTGGGCAAGTGGTCGGTAAAATAACTACAGTATATGGTAGATGTACTATACCTTCTTCACATGACATATATCTCCAAATCGCCCAGAATGGAAATACGACAATGAACAGAGCTCGCGAGTTGTCACAGAATTTCACATTGTCCAAGTTCTTTTGAAGTAAATTAATGTAAACATCTTATTTGCAAATATTGTCATCAGGTGACCAGTTTCATATAAAACACCGAAACTGTTTACTAGAAGTGGGTAGGCACAGTTACTTATTTGATAGTATTAGCCAGTGATAGAAGTAATGAAATTTTTAGCCAGGCCATGCTGGGTGGATTTGAACAAACTCTTTCTTGATCTTCCAGATCTGACATGGTGGTAATGAACACTTGATTTGTTTCACATTGTCATATTATGGAGGCACTTGAAGCTCTCTTGTCTGCACTGCAACAGGCCAGGTTAGAAACAGTCAGTGACAATATGGTTCAGTTTTATGTAGTTTACTACAGGCTTGAAGAAGAAAGAAAGTGTGGCCCTCCACGCGAATGTTTGATCCAAAATGGACGTTCTGTAGAATGACATGTTCAAAATGCCAAACACGATTTTTTTTTAAGTAACATTCAGTTTAATTATCTACCTGTATTGAGTTTGCGCACGCTTGCCACACACTCTGGGTTGCAGTGGAGTAACCATTTGACCTTTATATAAAAATTTCCCACGTAGGTCATGGGTTCTCTTCTAGTAATAGAAATAGCCCTGGTATTTTGAGTCATTGTTTACAATCAATTTCAGCAGTCATGTGACCAAGCCTCTGACCACACAGAGATTCTCTACAAGTCACTTTGGCTCAAGTCAGACACAGACCAGATGTTATTATAAAGATGTTGAAAACAATACAGGGTGTCCATAAAATCTGGGTACATTGGGGATTTTACTATCTATTTTATTTATATTTACGGCAATGCAGACCTGTTCCTTCGAGTACATCTGAATTTTGTAAAGGGCATCAAATCATGCATTGAAAATATTGTTTATTAACCTTCAAATTGAATAAAATTGTTTTGTTTTAAGAGGTATGTATTTTTACCATGTACCCTAACTTGATGGACACCCTATAGATAGAATGAATGTTTTCAATGTGAATGGTCAGATTTCAGGGTTTGAGTTTGCCATTGCTGTCGTTTATTGTGGTTCATTGTGAGTGGATCACATTTTGAGCAAGCTGAATACATGTGCAAGTATTAATAGTATTATTTTAGTTTTATGAATGGTGTGTTATATTGTGTTATTTTTATGATGATTGTGTGAGATGGAACATTGCATTTAAATGAAACACAGCCATTTGGGCACCATGTGTTAGTTGGAATTTTAATTTTCTGTCCTATTTTCATTGCTAAACATTGAATATTGCTTCATTTTTTTTCGAACGTTTTTTTTTTTGTTTGTTTCATACATGAAAAAAAAAAATCCAAACTTGAATGTACTTGTCAAATAATTGAAATTTTAGTTCAGTGTCGATGCATTAAATGTTTTTGTTTTCTTGAAATGGAAGTCCTAGTCTTGTTGGTTAATTCTGTCTATGGTTGAGTGTTGTCTGTGGTATTACATCTACGTGAGGTTGTTTTACCTGTGTTTTGTGCCTGGGAAACAAATTGGACCAGCCGTTCACCAGGAAAAGAGAAATTGGAGAAAATGTGGATCTCAACAACAGGGCTTGATCCCATGTAGGGTCTGTTGACTGATTTTGTCCCTCAGCATTTGGCCTTCACATCACATAATCGACCTGCAAACCTTCTACTCTCTGGTCGGTCAGGGGCAATGGAACAATCCACAACACCAACAAACAATCCACAACACCAACAAACAATCCACAACACCAACAATACACATAAATATAATATAATAAACATATTTATGTGCACAGTCACATCTGGTTAAAGTCTATCCTTTGGGCCCCCTCAAAATATTGTTCATTTCAAGCAAGGTTTAATTAACCAAATTAAAGGTAGTATAGAGAAAGAAAGGGACTGCCAAAAGGGGATTGACTTCAAATAAGCATTATAGTGAAGTGTAGCATTATTTATATTATTTTGAATTGAGATGGTCAACAGACCTGATGAATCGACGACAGATACATTTGTTGTTATGTTATTTTTTGACCACGGTTGTGGACAGCTGAGATAACCACCACTACAGGAGGTTGAAAAGCTTATAAAAACCATAGCCATCAGATCAGATCTTGGACATTGGCAAGAGACAATGATTGAGCTTCAGCGCTCTTTAGCAATCAGATGGTTAAATCTATTTGTAAGTTACTACACTGTGCTTGCATGTTCACTAGACTATGAATACACCATTACATTCAGACCTCAGATCTCCACATGACTCAACCATTGCACATCACTGATGTTTGGTGATAGGATAATTAATTTCTGTAAATTGTTTTTAAGGTACTCTGTCCGCATAGCAGTTTAAATATCTTTAGAGCCGTAATTTTAGGTCACTTTTGAGCTGTGTATTTAAAAGAAATAGACATTCTTTTGAACATTTAAAAGCAGGCATTGTTTGTTTTGTTTTTTTTTTGTTTTGTCTGTAAAATTAAAAAAAAAAAAAAGAAAAAAAAACGTCTCTTGTTTTCGATCATGAAGATGCAGCCCTTTTGTTTTGAATCAGAAAGCAGAATATACCTGAACAAGACAAGCTTCTTTGGCTGACCATCTTGTCTGTCTACAGT
The DNA here is from genome assembly GCA_038406235.1 of Peronia verruculata. NCBI lineage: Eukaryota > Metazoa > Mollusca > Gastropoda > Systellommatophora > Onchidiidae > Peronia > Peronia verruculata. The sequence goes on from JBCAUA010832354.1 coordinate 11,114, forward strand.
CATGTGATGTGTCCCAAGCTTTATTGGTTGCTGTTCCACAGTACATTCTAAGATAATTTGTTGATCCTGGATTGGAGTAAATCTTTTTTAAAAATTATATATTATATATTTTTTGTTTTTGTTTTTTTGTAGGCATACATGTACATTCGAATCGGGCACACCATGGCTTCTCTAAGACTAGGAATCTTACGATTAGTACACTATTTAGTCTACATGAAGGTATTCACATATATAAGATTTACACGGAGGACAATTAAGGACAATTTCAGGGGGTTTCAGGAGCCACGTGCAAAATGAAATGAAGAATAAGGTTTGAAGTAAAAATTCGATAGGGAGAGAAACAACATGGTCGAGGTTAGAGGATGTCAACAACAGGTTCCGTTTATGTGAACTTTCTGTCCCTGGGTGACACAGCGAGGTCACGGGTGTGCAGTGTCTTGTTTGTGCCCAGCTGTCCAACAGCTGCAAAGATGGCACTAAATCCTTGTCTGTGCCTGCAGCTGGTTCTCAGATAGACCAGAATATTGACAGCCGAGTTGGTGGTGGTGAGCAGGGTCACCACGGCCCCGACACTCAGGCACACGTCAGCGTAATGGCCACGGACACTGAAGTCAGGCAGGAAGATCCCAGTCAGAGGGAAGGCGAGGATGCTGGAGTTACATACACTGAAGATAGCTGCCATCAGCGGGACTGTCCTCACTAAGGACGTATCTGATCTACTCAATCCTGGCTGTCTACGGCACTCTTGCGCCCTCTCCAGCTCTCCGGCTTTGGGATCCCGACGGCAGCGCACACGGCGGGCCAATTTCAGTTCAACAACCAGAACTATACCACAGCTCACAACCGCTATCTCGGAGAAGATCACAAAAACGGTATCACTGAAATATTTGGTGAACTGCTGATGGAAGTGACGGCCAGGCGCGAAGAAAACGCTGAGTCTCGCTGTTGGTGATGTCGACCTATTTAAATCTGGGTCAGATTCAGCCGTCCACTCCAGGCCATGGCTGAAGTACACTGGAGCAAAGCATGCAAATCCAAGAACATAGATCACAGTAATAGCTGCAGTCATTCTTCTACGTGTGATAATTTGCCGTGAGTTGGAGGGAAAAGTCATGCAAATACATCTCTCTACAGATATCAAGACAGTGACTCCGGCAGAGATGTCGTAGAACATGGAGCAGGGCCAACTGAAGATGACGAAGTTGAAATCGCTGGGATGGACGCCGGTGTTCGGACTGATGAGTATCCAAACATTGCAGAGTCCCACACCCAGAGAAAAGAAAGAAACGATGACGTCGGTGACGCTGAGAGCTAGGAGAGCCGTGTCGCAGAGACGTTGGTGCATGAACTTAAGACAGCAATATTGATGATATATGTGAAACAACGGAAGAGAGAGAGAAAGAGAGAGAGAGAGAGAGAGAGAGGGGTAGAAAAGTAGATGAGAGAATCAGGTTGACATAAAATTCAACATTTCTGGTCTTGGACTGAACTGTTTCCATTGTTAGTTGGTCTGGTTCTGGCGGTGGAGCGACTGACTCATTCATGGCAGCCTTTTACTTTGCAAGTGCTTTGCTTACCTTGGCAACTCGACAACCAGCTCAAACTCCACAAATCACAGTAATTTTATGAACGGTAAGCCTTACAATAAGCCACGCTAACACAAAGATCGCAATTTTAAAAGCCCGAAGAGGCCCTGCTGTCCAGCGATCTGTCAGCTGAAGTTTCTCTGCTCTAGTTCTCCGTCTTGATCTCTTTATATAGATCTATTCTAGCCTGTGTGATGTAAATCGCCGTTGATATTGCATGTATTTGACTCTGTAACTCTGTATAGAGAGCGGACTGAAGTCAGTGAAGACTTAGATACTTAAATAGGAGAATGTGTTCTTCTTTTGAACATTAGAATTTTATCAACATTTTTGGCGACTAGTCTTTCGAATGACAAGAAGTAAGGATTTTTTTTCTCTTTACACTGTTTGCTCAACATCTCTCTGTCTGGTAAAGGGAAATAACAGGTCTGGCCAAAATGATCTCCCTTTACACGAGTCCTTCTTTTGGGTGGGGCAGATAATCGATCTCCCATTACGACAATGATCTCCTGCCTATAGAAAGATATAATTATTAATAGTTCATATTCGGCCAAGGAGAAACCTGGAAATTCCCGGCGAAACGTTTGTACCCCCCTGGTTAAAAAAAAAAAAAAAGAAAAGAACACCCACTGATGTTTGTTACCGCTCCTCCACAAGATCTGTGAACAAGTGTCACCCGCCCTTGGAATTTTTCTGTGATTTTCTTTGTCAACAGAAGTGAACACTTTGGAGTGTTTGTGCCCCCTGCTAAAATTAGACGGGGATTTCCAGCGGTTTGCTTGGTCGAAACAAATCTATTGTAAGATCACTTGTCCATCAATTCCGAAAGAGACAAGACAAAAACTATCTCAAAGGAAGAATGTGTCACTGAATATTAAAAAAAAAATCTAAAAACAAACTATTAAAAAGAAAAAAAAAAAAAAGAAGAAAAAAGATCATGCGCTAATAACTTCATTTCAGAATAGATTTAACTCAAATTTGGTGTGAGAAATCTTTGAAACATGGCATTGCAGTTGTGACATTTGGACATCAATCTTATCTAGGCTTTGCAACTATTGTCAATTTATTTATTTATTTTTGAAAAGGTCTCCTATTCTTATTGTCTTAAAAAAATATGTATTCACCAGCTCATCCACATTTTCCCCCGCGGGGGCCCGGGGTTTATAAGTAGGTTCTCTGCTCCCACCTGCAGGTTTCAGTTTGAGCCCGACCGGAACACCAGCCAAGTTGGTTGACCGCGGGGGACCACAAAGGGAGGGACAGCACCCCCCCCCCCTCTCCGAGTGCAACCCGGAGGCCCAACACAGGCTGTGACCGCCGAGCCAAATCTGTTTTTTTTTTTTTCACAAGAATGAAAAGAGACACCCAGACCGGCGTTTTTGTGTTGTGCTATGTGTGTTAGGGAAA
>JBCAUA010832365.1:0-14106 GCA_038406235.1 Peronia verruculata
AGGCACAGCTGTTGCCTATTTCACGAACTAGGCATAAGACTGCCTAATTCAAGAACTTAGGCATTTTCAGGATCTAGGCACGACATATGTATATAGACGTACGTATGTGAGTATGTTATATAGACATACGTATGTAAGTTTGTATGCCTGTTTATTCGTGTCTATCTATCAGTCTCGATGGATGAATGGGTGAGTGGGTGGATGAATGACTGAATGGATGGATAGATGAATGGATGGATGGACGAATAGATGATGGATGATTGAATGGATGAAAGAATGGATGGATAGATGACTGGATGGATGGATGGATGGATGGAAGAAGGATGAATGGATGAATGGACGAATAGATAGATGGATGGATAGATGAAATTGATGGATGATGGATGGAAGTACGTCTTTCAAGTTTCTTTGATGTTATGCTTCCAAACCTTTCTTCTGTCTTGCTGGTCTCCTCCCAGCTACTTCACTGCCTTGCATGATGGTTTTGGTAAGTTCTGACGACTTTGTAACATGATCGCACCAATTCTGAGTTGTAATACTGATCATTGAGAGAAGATGACCGTGTGGTTTTTCTGGCTGCGTTGGCATTACTGCAGATATCAAAGATCCTGTCTTTGCCATATAATCACAGCGATGAAAGCTCTAGAAACAATTTAAAGTTTTGCCGTCTGGTTACTTCAGTTTATTGAGTTTGAAAAGAGCTAGTAATCAGTAATTGTCTGGATTTTGACAACTGACAAAAGTACCTCGGATTTTCACACAGCATTGGCAACGAATAGAAATTGTACAAGAATACTGGTGATGAAAGGATTAATTTTCACAAAGTGGAGGAATTAATGATTTGTGTTGTTGTTAAGGAGGATAGTTCTAAACGAATAAACAAGTACGAATATACAGATAAATATACAGTCAGGAATACTAGCTAAACCCTATATGGAAGTACACAAGTTGTATAAATAAGCAGTAACTTGCCTGATTACTTTGAGACCCGTATCTCTGTTGATGTAGACTATTTTTGTAAACATGGACACCATTTCTCATAGTGGATAACTATTTTCTGCTGTCAGAGAAGAACAGAGTAAGAGCGAACAGCTTGGAAGTGAAAATACCAAGAACAGCAAACAGAGGCCACGGACGGAGAGATTCTATGATACCATCTCACGGACGTCCTCACCTGATGCTCACCAAAAAACAAGTGGACGTGGAGAAAACCAGAATATTTTAACTAAGTAAGATCTGGTAGCTTGGATATAAGACGATAAGATGAAGGTGGAGATCCAGAGGAGTGGCTGGGTGACGAGTAGCAATGAACTATGAAGTTGAAGCCGAGTGGTTGAGAATGAGGAAGGAGAGAGACAGCGCAGGCAAACAGTCCCAATGTATAAACCAAATGTCTATGAACATGTACAGAAAAGAACAACAGACCGGTGTCCCAACATGGCATGGCCACCAGAGGTAAGCTGAAAGAAACAGGGAACTAGAACAGAACAGGACATTTACACGTTCTTTAACAATTCAATGTGCACCATCTTTGTTCTATACTTTCCTGATGCACAGACGGATCGAGATACAGGATACAGCCAAGAACAACAAAATCCCACTCTGTCATAGCTTGAATCCTTCAGTATTTCATGATCAGTAACAATTTTGTCTCTTTCTTGCAGATCTACGCCAAGAACATCAAGACTGACACGACAGTTCTTGAACAGATTCCAGACTGGAGTATAAAACCAGACAAGAGGTAAGAAAGAATTACTTTGTTGAAAACCTTTGCTTTAATCACTTGCAGTTAGTGGTTTCTGTAACAGATTGATAACACAATTAATGCTTTCTTTTAAGATCACTACAAGAGTCAGAGAGGACCTTGACAGTGGGTTATCACAGCGAGTTGGACATTTTCATGTATGTCACTTTTGATTTCACTCGGACTCAGCCCTTTCTCCACCATGTCGGCGCTGATCAGTCCACGCTGAGATACCTGGTCGGCTAATTCTTACTGTTTGACATCGCGTCAGCTGACACACATATATCAGTATTACCAGTTGTTATAATTTGTTATGGTGCAGAATTGAAAAAAAAAATCCCAATAACAAACATAACTTTGAAAAAATAGAAAAAAAAAGTAGGTTTCAATGTCAAAAAGTGTACATTGACAGGCTACAGGTGCTGAAACTAATTCCTAGCCAGAATCCAGTTGCTCTGGAGTAGGCATGGAGTATCACTCTAGCTAAGTGCTGCGAGGAGTTCTATTCTGGATCACGTGACTACCCAGCGGTTGTACAGTCCTGTCAAACGTGATGAGAAAACAGCCTTGTCTCTTACCTAACACATAAAACATTCTATCCTATGTAAGTTCTAAAATCTTTGCCTCTGATTTCTATATAGACCTGGTTTTGCCCTAAATAGACAGGGAAGACTGTGACATTACGAGACCAGATTTACGATGAATATTTATTTTGTTTGATTGAAAAAGATGGTGGAGGGTCCAATGCTAATAAAACAGGTTGATTGTTCACTTTGGAGTAGAGACATTCAGTTCGGAATATAAATACATAATACATTGCTGAACAATATTAGCGACAGTAACACCTTATCCGCCCCATACAGTGGCCATGGCCGTCGATTAATTAGGTCAACATATCCTAGAAACCAGGATTCAGCTCATGTGGCCAGTACTTCCGCCAAAATGCTTGCTTGGAACAAAATAAAACCACGGTAGCTTCAAGAACATGAGAAGGAAACATTATAATGACCCTTCTCTCTGAAAATCGCCTCTCTTGGATTGAAGCCTTTAAACTCTCTGGACGGTACACATCCCAAAGGAGGTCGTCCCGAGAAGTGTTTTCAAACTGTCGATGTATGTAGGACTGGAAAACCAGGTCGACGTAGTCCTGAAACGTTTTTGTCAGCTTTGGTGACACTATCTGGTTTATTGCTGCCATCCAGGACTTCAGCATCTACTTCTGCCGAACATGTAGAGACAGGGACGAGAACAGCTTCTTCTAGCAGGTCATCAGTGTCGTCATCCATGATCTCCCCAGAAACCTCAGGTAGGTCAATTGTGACTCCAGCACTGTTGCTCGCAGAAGTTTCAGAAGATTGAATTGGAGCAGCAGGCAATGGGCGATGACTTGTCTGTGATTTGATGCTGAGGACGAGGTCGGACTTGTTGCCAGATCGAAGACCGCCTACTCGTGCCAGAGAGGGAGGCCAAGGTTGGGTCTCATGCCTGAAGAATTCTTGGAGGTTGCCACGTCTTGTCTGGCAAACAATGTAGAGTCTAACAAACAGTGCCGTGTCACTTTTCGCAAATTTCAGAACCCCAACTTTTGTGCACTTTGGGGAAGGCAATTTATGGTTTGAAAAAGGCTCCAGTTTGTTCCGCGTGAAATGGTCTCTGAAGCAGGTTTCTCTGCCCTCAGAAAGCACTCCTCAGAGCATTTGTTGTACTGCTCCTGTCCAAGTAGCAGGATGCCCCGCACTGTGTTGATCACATCTTCGCTCATTGTCTTTTGTGTCAAGAGCAAAGAGATGATCAGTGTCCTCGATGAAAGGGTTTCCCATCTCTTCCATGGTGGTGATAAGTTCATTGACTTGTATGGAGAACGTGACCTGAAAACTGTCTGAAGGGGAGGGGGAAGGGGAGAGCACTGGAATAATTTTGGAAATTGCTGGGAGAAGATTATTTTGACCATTACCGTTGAATCTGGCATGGTCAAATTAGAGGAATGAGGTATAAAAAAAAAAAAATCACTTTTTAATTCCCATAGCAGCGGCCACCGTTTTGAAAATTTCTTAGCAATGTTCTATAACTCTACTATAAATATGATCCCACATTTTTTTTCCACAACAGATTTGCTTGAAATTATGTATATGCACTTTTAAATTCAATAACTAAAATGGTTATTACAAATGTTTAAGATTTTTTTTTTCTCATTTTCTGAAATCGTTATTGAAGATTGTCACAGATTTTTCGAAAATCTAAAAGGGGATTCTCAAAATTTTTACAAATTTGAAAATGTTGTCGAAAATTTTCTGATCAATTTGTTGGTGTTTAACTAAGTTTATTTGTTCTGATTCATACTCAATTTTACAGCTGTTGCTCCAGGAAGGAATAAGAAAAAAAAAAAAAAAAGCAGATCTCATATTTGTGCTGAAAATATATTCTATTTGCTTTTTCTTTTCACGAGAAAAAAGGGAGCTTTTGATCGCATTTTCATACGCAAAACGTGCTTGTTCACATATGTGGCTTCTGTGTGCTATTTTTGTGGTTTTCTAGGCCTCTTCTCACATTTTTCCTCTATTTCTGTTTCCTCACTCCTAGCAGTAAAAAGGCTCTCATAAAGTCACTTCATGGTCCTTGAAGGCTTATAAGGTTACAACGTCTTCGTCACACAAAACCAAAAGTGTCTTGACTGTTTTGTATGACGGACATTCTACAATGTACTCTGAAAATAACAATAGAGCATGTACTCTTATTAGGCCGTATGAAGCTCATCAAGGAACCTGATGCATGAAAGTGTCCCCCGAAGAGCGATGACATGGAAGGACATTATTGGCACATAGCACCCATGAAACTGGCGTTGAAGTATTCGTGCCGCATTTGATGTGCACCAAAACAAACCTACCAAATGGTAAGAAGGGGATGAGCGACGAATGCCCACTCTGTGTCGGAGGGAAACAGACATTACAGCATGTTCTCTCTGGTTGCAAAGTCGGCTTGGCCAGTGGAAGACAATCGTGTGCTTGAAGTGCTGACAAGAATAGGTGCATCAGCACCGACAAAGCCGGAAAAATCAGATGACTCCTGGAGAAATACATTCGTCCAAGAGTCAACAAGTATTCCCATCAAGATCCCCTGCAACACTCCAGTAAGTGACATACTGAAGGGAGCGACTGGGGCATAGTAGCCAATTTGACAGGACGGGGAGAATATCCCGAATTACTGAAGAGATCAAGTATGAGGTCCGACATAGTGCTTATCTCGAGGTTTGCGAAGTCATACATCCTTGTCGAGCTAACTGTTCCGTATGAGATAAACATGGAGGAGCAGCACGAGTACAAGATGGCCAAGTGCCAAGATATCTTCACAGATTTGCGTAGAGCCGGGATGAAATGGGAGCAAGGGGCTATGTTGTTTCAACAATATGTTCTCTGTTGAAGAAACTTAATTTTAATGGTCGAAATATTAGAAGTGCCCTGCGTGAGTTAGCAACGGTACCAGAGTTCCCTTCCTGTTAGATCTGGTGCAAAAGGAACGATGTGACCACTACACCACATGATGCCGGGCGGTAGATTTAAATAGAATAAATTATGCCATAAAAACAGTGGCACACGTAGCATAGGGTTAGAGTACTGGACTAAAACAAACGGCAGTGATTCAAATCCCACCAGAAGTTCCTGAGGGGAAAAAAGTGGGCGACGGTCATCGGGAGTCATGACGACGGTGTGGCCGGGGTTCTAGAAGATGTCAGGAAGTTAAAGGCCGAAACGTCTAATGAAAGAACCCACTCTTCCTCTGAAGATCGTCACCTGAGGAGTTTTCCTACCACTGTGACCGGCTTTTTCAGATGGTCAGCCAGCATCGACCCCTGGTACTGAGGCCCCCGATATTGGTGGAGAAACTCGTGACCTTTTTTTTTTTTTTTTGGCACCATTTGTTCCTAGCTAGCTCAGTTCTGATTATCTACCAGTGCCTGAAGAACTCAGACTGAGCCTGTGCCTGGGTGGCAATAGGCTGATCAACCTTTGATGTCCATCTTTCTAAGAAAATTATCTTTTTAAATACCATTTTTTTACATTCAGGAAAGACATAATTTTGAAAAGGAATCTAAACCTTAAAATCGCCGTTTCCTTTTTTCATAGAACTTACATTTCATCCGGCTTCCCCTCAACCGCCCCCCCCCCCAAAACCACCCATCTTAGAACTCACAGTCCGCTCTAACGGCTTCTCAGAATGACTGGGAGACTGTGAAGATGGGCTAGAAATGAGGAACAGCAAACGTGTCCACCTAAACTTTTATTCCAGATCAGCAATAGTCGTGAAAATCCTGTCTTTGTGTGCATGTGTGTGTGTGTGTGTGTGTGTGTGTGTGTGTGCACGGGTATTCGTTGGGTGTTCAATCAAATCAAATCAAAGTTTAAACCATTTGTCCAATCTCTTAGAGCAAAGATAAAACCTGCCTTCGATAGATGTGGTATTGTCTTAAGACCTGATCTAAAACAGAGTTCAAAACCTATTCCTGCTACGTTGTGTTTGCATACACATCGTCTTTTTCTCGGACCCAGAGTTAGCACTGGAAATGTCTGGTGTTGGTAAATTGAACATGATGTCGAGTTTGATGTTGGTATAACGATAAAGTAAATGAACATTGAAGACAGAGCTTCAAGCTTAATCGGAGACTCTGTCCCATGAAAATTTTCTTTTTCAGACTCGTCGAATGCAATATTTTATTTATTGCTCTCACCTCTAATGAGGCAGACAAAACTGTCTCAAAATAATTGCTCTATCATGATGTCAACAGAAATGTTAAATTGCACTTAAACATTTTGTCTGGTTTCCAGAAAAGCTGGTGTTGACTTTGCTTTAAAATTGAGAGATTGTGTGATGAAGTTGAGTGAAAGCCTACAACGCAATCTGAAGCGGCTGATCAAAGACAAGGGCAGTTGTCCTAACAGAGATTTTGCAGCACGAGTGCTCCTGGAGCTATTCATGTAAGTATTATCTGTTTAGTATAATTATGTATTGTTCTCAGTATTGTAGGAGAAAATGCCATGCAGCGCTGGCACGCCTGTGCCTGTGTGGGGAAGCCTAAGTGACGCCTGTCAGCCACCTGAGGACAGTTATAAATATCGACCAGTGGTTGTCAAACTGTGCTGTCCGGCCTTTCGCTCTGTCTGAGGAATTATAGAAACAACAAAAAATGGTATAAGTCAAACAAAACAAAACAGAACGGCACTTGGTGGCTCTCAGGCGATCGATGGTCTCTCCCCCCTCCTCCCCCCCCCCCCCCCGCTCCCCGCTCCCTCCTTCCATTGGAGACTGAGCCAATAGAGAACTTCCTATTCCACGAGACTCTGAGCTTCCTGCTTTCATGGCTCTACCTATCCTTGGTACATGACTTCCTTGCTGTCCGCCTGCTTGCCGTACCCCCATCCTGTCTACCCCGCCTCTGTAGCACGTGGGTTCTCCTTAACCACAAGGTCATGGCTATTCTCCCTACTGTAGTGACATTGCCATCCTATCCAACTGTATCCGCCTCTAACAACCATTTTCTTTATGACTGGGGTGTTACTTTTTGTATCCCTGTTAGTTTTCAGCTGCACAGACGTAGTCGTTTTTGGTTTTTCTCTTCATTTGTCACTGTCCACCTGGTTCCTAATCCTACTCTTTTCTACTGTTTTACCCAATCCTTACTCTACTGTCGATTTTGGCTATTCATGTTTGGTCAATCTGTCTGCTTCCTCATTGTCTACTATTCCTATGTGCGGTACCACCTAAATCAGTCTAAAGCGAACTATCCTGTTTCTGTAATTCTGTCTTAAGTGTGACTATTTGTTTTTTAATGTTCCTCATGTGTGGTCTGTGCGACTGCTGCGATAACGGTTTTTATGGCTGTTGAGAGTGGTAAGGGAGAAAAGGGGGAAAGGTATGTGTGTCTAGGGGCGCGGAAGGTTAAGGCGTGACACTTGGGTTTATCAGTTTGGGGTCAAAAAGAAATACTCTGTATAATAATGGTACAAGTGACATTTATCTGTGTGAACTGGTAATATTTTGTGAGAATGCACTAGCTTACACCTTTGGATGGTACTCCAACTGTTATGTGCGATGCGAAGAAACGGTGAGGACGTCCCATGCAGACTGCGTCGTCAAATTATTTAAGATAATATTCTTGCTATTGCTCCCTCCCACAAGATGCTGCATCCTACCGTAGGTTCTTCCACTTATATCTCTTATATATATATTATTATACATATATATATAGAGAGAGAGAGACTGATACGGCGGTACCACCCTTGCTGCTTCTGCAAGCTATTCTATATCGGCGGGCATGACAGGATTCCTGACACTGAGGTCCTGAAGCAAGCCGGATTTCTAGGCATCACCACCACCACACACTGTGCACAGATCGGCTGGACAGGTTAAATCATACCTACGTCCGACACTCACATTCCCCAAATGGTTTCTCTACTGGGGAGACTTTGCCAAGATAGACGACCAGAAGGTGGACAGAGGAATCGCTTCAAGGACAGCCTGAAAATGAAGGCCTAATTGAAGTATTTCGGCCCCACTGTCCAAAATTGTGAGAATCTTGTCGTATTCCGCTCGTCCCGGCACAACCTCATCACTCAAAGCGCCTTCTCAGATGAGAAAAGTAGAGCACGTATTGCTCAGCCATTCAAACTCTCTACCTGACAGTCCACAAGTGTTGCAGATGAAGTTGGACTGAAGGCCTGACTTTGCTGTCTTTGCACCCTGCTTTGTCTTCTGTCTTCCAGCTGTTCAGACATTGTGTAGCCCTCAATATCTTCTCTCGACTAGGACTGGCTGCGTCTGTGAAATATGTCAACATCAGCGGAATCGTGCATGTATGTGTTCTATATATGTGGACGTGGATATGTGTATGTGTGTGTATGTATGTGTGTGTGTGTGTGTACATGAATGTGTATGTGGGTGGTTTCTGTGGGTTCATATGCAATGGAAATTGGCAATCACTAGCTCGTTGTAATGTAATGACGAATCTGGACACATGTTACTGTGGTCGCCAGAGTTCTGGCTTTTTGTTCACCAAACATATTATTACAATGAATAATCCCAGTCATCGTGTGTTTGTTTCAGAACCTTTGATAGAGATTGGGATGACCAACTGCACCAGGAGGAATTAGAGCTCGCTCTGCAGTTACTAGCTCAACATCTGAAACATAATGAAATAACAGAGCAAGAACGAAGAGATCTGAGGACCAAACTGGCCAGTCTAGACAGTGACAGGCACGTCTCACCAATATTTAGGTGTACATTTGTTAATGTATTGTTATCTTCTTACAAGTTACATTTCCTTCACTCTGTGTTATATTTGTTTGATTGTTGCATTTAGATCTCTTACATATTCAGGTCTTGCAGGTTTCAGTTTTAGTTTATTCCACCAGTCATCCCTCTTTCAACAAAGAATTCGGTAACATAATAAATACTTTTTGTTATTTCTCACAATACTTACTTTTTCTCTCCAGCCGATGTACATCACTGGCAGAATACACACACATGATGTTGGATCCTTCGCAGCGTTTGCATAAGGTAAAACATCTCTCTCTCTCTCTCTCTCTCTCTCTTAGTTCAGTACCATCCAATGTTTTTGACGTGCTTCCCAATGTTAATGCTAAGACATGAATCATTGCTAGGAGACGCTCAGCTCTTGGCTGTAAAATGACTTCATCCTAGGCTACAACAGCGGCAGACATTAGACAAGATGTAAATGTTCTGAGCAAAGAGGGCTGTAGGTTAGGCTGAATGGAGCAGATTATGGTCACAACAAAATATATTTTTCTTTTTATACATCCATACTGATATAAAATCATACTCTCAGTTTGAATCGTAACGTCCTAGTGGAAGTGTATGCAACAAGCCAGGCTACTAGTGCATTAGGTTGTAACATAAATAAATGAATAAATGAAAGATACATTGGTCCTTAACTATGCATATTAATATTATTTCATGAAAAAGACTCAAAAGGTAAAGAAGACGGGATAACAGATGGGGCCAGTTCACTGTTCAAAATCTGATGATTAGAAAGCGCATTGATATTTTTTTGAACAGATTATGAACGGACTGGGCCTCTGTATCCAAGTCTACATCTACAGACAGTTTGAGCTTTTCCAGGTCTAGCCGAGTTAAATTGGCTTTCATGTAGATCTCCAGACTGACGACGTTGAAAAAAAGTTCCATCGATTTCGGAGATAAAAACATCCAGGATTAATCCGTACGTACTCATCACAACTGTAAACAACACATATCTACGCAGAATAATCACGAAGGAGGTCCACGCGGTTTGGCGTCTGCTCCGTGGTGAACAACTCACATCGTGAGATACAGGTTCGACTCGCGGGTCTTATCACTCAGGGATGGAAGAATACGAAGATCGAAACCTGTTCTTTTTTTTTTTTAATTATTATTTTTCAGTGAGAGACAACGGTGCCCTGGCTTCTTCGGTGAGGAAGCCCGACGTCTAGCCCTCTCGGATAAGGGCAAATATATTTTGAAGTCCCTTATGGACGTTATGCACGTTAAAAAAGACCCCTTGGCAGTGAAAAGGCGATGAAGAGTAGGCGGAGTGCCGCTGTTCGGGCAAAATTTCCAAATTCCAAATTTCTACCCACAAACATTTTCACACACACATGAAACAAAAACAAAACAAAACAAAGCAACCACCTCTCAAACAACAACAACAACAACAACAATAACAACAGAAACAGGCAGCAAATATGATCCGTCTGCAGGCTCATCTTCGGAAAGCTTGTCACGACTTTTACTTGGCCCAGATAATCCGACTCTCTTAATTAAGATTAAAAGGCTTAACACCACGAACAAATTGCGCAATCCAGATGTCGCCCCTATCTCCGCCCCCCCCCCCCCCGTAAGGTTGGTGTTTTATGGTTATTATGTTATATTAATGTTATTGTCTCTGCTCTCCACTACAGTGTTTTCAACAACCTGATGTTGAAGCACTGGCAAAGTTGAAGGATTTCCTGTCCCAGATGCGGAATTGGTAGGTTGATGGCTTTTTTGTGTGTGTGTGTGTGTGTGTTTTGTTTTTCCTCGCCCTGTTCCGGTAGTTTCCTTTTCTTTTTTGATTATACATGTATCTTGCCTCCATTGTTTTTTTCGTTTGGTTGTTTGTTTGTTGTTTGGTTTTTTTTTTGGGGGGGGGAGGAGGAGGGGCTTCTCTTTTTTGTATTTCTGTTCTTTTTTAATGTCTGTGTGCTGTGTATTCTGTTTCGTATGGTTGTTTACAGTTACAGATCTAAGTCTTCACCAGTCATAGAGAGGGTAACATTCGTAATATTACTGGGTGAATAGATGGACGAATGAATGAACAGATGCGTGAGTAAGTGAATGAATGAATGAATGAGTAAGCATAATTATTATGTAAATGAACTAGAAGAGAACTCATGGCCGTCATGGGAGGTTTTTCTTGCTTTCTTTTTAAAAAAGAAAATATATCTCTGCGACGTCAAGTTCATGGCAAGCGTGCACACCTCCACATTGATAATTTTGGTTGATTAAACTGAATGTTTCTCAAAGAAAACGTGTTTTGAATGCGTCATACTATCGAACGTACATTTCGGACCCAGCATCCTCTCGAGTGTATTATTCAATTGTTATAGCATATTTATAAAATAACGTCAAAGATAATGAGTTTTTTTCGGGTTTATGTACATAGAAACACAGATCCATATGCAACAATGTTGTGTGCCAAATTTTAGATGGATCCGTTCAACAGTTTTCGAGTCATAAGCCAATTGTGGGTTTTCTTGCAATTTTATAATAAAGATTGGAAGAGAGCCCACGGCCTCCTTCGGAGATTTTTAAAAAAATATATAACCCTTCTACTTCCGACACTGTCCAGAGAGGAGGGCTCACTGGCTCTGTGGTTCGGCGTCTGCTTCAGAAGGTGAAAACAAGTCACGCTGGTGAGGTTGCGGTTCTGCATGAATCGTGGGTCCTGTCATCGGAGGATGGAAGGAGACGAGGATCGAAAGACCTGCACGTTTTCACTGACTCAACGGTCCCCTGCCCTCCTCTGGGCAAGAAACCCCAACGTCTAGCCTTCTTGGATGAAAGCGAATATAATTTGGAGCTCTCGTGTGTACGTTACGCACATTAAAGAACTCTTGACAGCTCATTATCGACAGAAGAATAGGCTGAGTGCAGCTGTCCAGGCAAATTTTCCAAATTCCAAATTTCTATCCGCAAAATTTCTCAGCAAAAATTGGCAGCTTCTATGATCCAAGATAATCCTACTTTCTTGGGATTGAGAGAACCAATTTTGCCCTGAGATCCAAAGGGTTTAGCAAGTGTTCGCACCTCGATGCTGGCATTTTGGATGATCAAACTGAATATTACTCAAAGAAAACGTGTTTTGAACGCCTCACACTACCTAATGTACAATTCGGACCAAACAGCCTCGCCAGTTTCTTATTCAATTATTATCTCATTTTTAGAATAACTTCAAAGATAATTAGCTTTTCTAGGGTTTGTGTACATAGAAATACAGATCCATATGCAACAATGTTGTGTGCCAAATTTCAGATGGATCCGTCCAGCAGTTTTCGGCTCCACAAGCTTATTGTAAGTCTCCTTGGAAGATTTCTAAAAATATATAGCCCTGCAACTTAAAGTGTATTGCAAGCATGAGCAGTTCGATGCTGATTGATTAATTAATGATAAATAAACTAACATCAAAGATAATAAGCTTTGTTCTGGTTTATGTATATAGAAACACAGATCCATATGCACAAATGTTGTGTGCTAAATTTCAGATGGATCCATTCAGCAGATTTCGAGTCCATAAGCCTATTGTGGGTTCTCTCGCAAATTTTATAATATAGATTCTCACAACTGTATGTGTGTCTATCATATCCATCTCATTCTCTTTGCTTGACTTGTCTATACTGTAACGTGTAGACTGACAGTTTCCCCTGAGTACATATTATGCTATGCATCGGTTACAAATCATCTTTTCCATTATGAAATACGTACTTATAATACAAGTTGTATTTGATGGACAAACCCAATTGGCTATCTGTCAACAAAATCAATTATGGCATACAATATTTATCTTACACTTTCAGTCCCTCCAATCAATCAACCATTATAATGACCGGCTTACGAGAGTCCCATTAGCCCCATTCTGTTTGTAAATTACAGAGAAAAAAACCTTTTGTATGGAAAAAAAAAAGGTGAAGTGTGAAAGTTCACAAACTGGTATTTTCAAACGAATCCAAAACCCTTTTTTCTTTTTTTTTTTTCACATGAAGAGCTGAAAATATGTAACCTGTTGCACAATATGTGTAACTGTGATAGTGTGACGTTGGTTTCCTTTGAAATCTAAATTCTGTAGCGATATTGATTTTGCTAGACCATGAACAGATCACCCAGTCTTTGAGAAGAAAATGTATGTAGAATATTATCTGTACAGCAACATCAGTAATGACTACATCAGTAATATTGACAGTGATAGCAAAATATCAGCAGTCACACCAACAACAATAACATCATCAATAACAACAACAACAACAACAACAACGGCAGCATCAGTTCAATAAGTGCAGTAGTAGCAACACATACCCAAACGTCAGTGGAAGCACATCTAACTATATCAAAGGACTAACGTCACCATAAGGTTTTTCGTCAATGAGACAGGTGACGGTCTTCAGAGAAAGAGTGGGATTTTCATCAGATGTTTCGGCCTTAACCGGGATATAGCTCCCGAAGTCCATCACCCACCTTTTTTTCCGTCAGGGACTCGGGTGGAATTTGAACCTGTGCCGCTTGGTTTTCGATCCAGTACTCTAACCGCTATGATATGCGTGCAGCTGCTTTTATGGCAGGACTTATTCTATTTAAATCTATCGCCTGCATCAAGTGGTGTAGTGGTCATTTCGTTACTTTAGCACTAGATCCAACAGGAAGAGTCTGTTGCTAGCTCACGCAGGGGACTTCTAATATTTCGGCTACTTAAGTTGAGCTACTTCAGTAGAGAACATATTGCTGAACCAACTTTGCCCCTTGCTCTCATTTCTCCTGCGAATATGTTTGTCGTCATTCCGGCGCTACGCAAATCCGTGAGTCTGTGTGGGTCATTTGCCTGCAGGCATTCGCAATTGTTCAAGTCCAGAGACTTTTAAACTACAGTTAAAAATATACCTGTTCAACAAGTATCTGTCTAAGTAATGTTTTCAATGCTTGCCCGCGAGAGGGCTGTCAGTCATGTCTATAAACTTACGTATGCGTTTGAATTGTATTACATGGTTATGTGTGAGCATGTCTCGAGTCTTTCTGTATACCATGTTATAAATATGTACGTATGTTATTGCCCCTGTCTGTTTTCA
>JBCAUA010832376.1:0-14105 GCA_038406235.1 Peronia verruculata
AGAGTTGCTTGCACTATTGGCTCTTCATGAAAGTTCCAGTTCTTGAGCAAATTTGTCAGAATTATTGTCAAATGGATATCAGTTAATTTCGAAATATCTACTCCAAATTACAAAATGATGTTTCCCTTGTAAGCACCAAAATCTCCTTTTTAATATTCTTTAACACGGCAATGTAGTGTCCCATTGTCACAAATGTGACATAGTTTATCCACAAGTTCGGCATAGTACTTTTTTATGCATATAATATATTTATATTATCACTCTGTATGTGATGCAGTCTTCACTGAACCTGAAATTTAATATGAAATTATCTGACATCAGCACGATAGTATCATCATTATCAAATGATAATCGGCTAACTTACAAAATGAAGTTATCTGACACAAGGACTGTATGCATCATTGTCAGGGATCTCAATTGATCATCTTTTTTTTTTTTTTTTGTTTTACAGAAATGAAAATGTAACTGGAGAGGCTCCCTCTCTCCTTCTGTCAATCTATCGTTCTCTGCCTTCATTTTTCTCCCTCTTGCTTTCTTAGAAATCACCTTCTCTGCCAATCGTCTGTCCCTTGATTTCCTCTCTCAAATTTCTGCTTTAAAAAAGAAAAAAAAAATGCACTTTAGGATGTGTTTCTGATGACAGCCTTAGGAATACATGTGCCAGCGTTTATGTGTATTTGCCACTGACTGAGGAATGATGTTCTCCCATGGCAGGCAGTTTTCTGAAAACACTGTCACACACTGTCTCACTAATCAAATAGAGTTTAATATGGCTTATGGGTTTGTGATAGGAGTTGTGTGAATGAAAGATATCTTCATTCAGAGCAAACAAAACAAAGAAAGGCAAAGGCAAAATGTCTCATGGACCATGCAAATCATAGGAAGAGAGAACATCAGTTATGGGAAAGTTTCTGAAAGTTTCAAAAAATATTTTGATCAAAGAATTCTGCTATAAAAACATTTTCAACGTCAAATATTATTACACTTTTATATATAGATAGACATAACAACCGATCATAAATCAGGCGCCAGCCGTTTGGGCTAAATGGTGCTCTATCGGTGTGTAAGAAATCAATACAAAGACATGATGTGCTTCGCCCCTCTGTGAAGCCCAGTGCACTGACGCTCCTGCGATCGCGCCCTTGCATGTGTGAGCCAGTGACAATTTCTTTCGCTTTCAATTTGTGATGAAACTGTATATTTGCCTTACTTTTCTTATTGCCCCCGTAGACCCATAAAAAAAAAAAATGTCAAAAACAATCGTATCACGGTTACTGTTTATTCTACGCCTCTCAACCTCCTCTCAGGTGGTTATCTTGGTATATAATCGTATTAGGCTTAAGCACTTAAGTGGGGACATTATGTATATATCTAGAGTATAATGTTATTCTGTGTAATATGAGCTAATTGATAGCAAAAAGAAGAAAAAAAAGAGCCATCTCCTGTGCAGTTAACACATACTTTTTTGACACGTAGTAGGTCTTGTTAGTTTGCAAAATGTGGGTAACAAAGATGTAAAAAAGAAGAAGAAAAGAAAAACAGAATAATAATATCAAAACCATGTTTTTACCTCAAAGTTTATTCTTCCGCAGCTTATAGCACAAGTTGTCTTGCCTTTGTATTACCGCTTCAAAAGCCATTGGCGGAAAATAATCATGGTGTGTATGTATATGTGTGTGTGTGTGGGTGTGCGCCGGCGCGCACGGTGGCGCTTACCAATATTTCTTCCAAAAATTGTGATGTGGTTAAGGAGAGTAACAGAGCGAAAAAATAGCCATAATTATGTCGCCAGTATTAATGAGTCTGTCTATTTTTGTTATCTACATTTATAAAGCACACAATCCTGGGAGAGGGAAAGAACATTATAATACTTGCTGTTGATGTTTTCATTTGCACAGAGAGATAGAGTAAATGTCATTGTGAGTGAGATTAAGTATGCGAGGTATTGCTGCATAGCAATTGTGTCGTAATGCCTGAGCAAAGCGGTTTTATTATCAAGGAGTGTCCCAGGACGTTTCTATAATACAACACAAAAAGCCTTCCATTTTTATTATAGGCTACAAACGTAGAAGGAACGTTTAAGCAGAAGTTTGAAAATCTGGCCTGAACAGCCTGATCTCGGCTGACTCTTTATCCGATTATTTATTGACTTATGTCTTTTTAACGTTATGAGCAAAACTTAGACCTGGGATCTCCTAATATTTTTTGTTCTTTTCCGAGAAGGCTAGACGTTGAGTTTCAGTAGCCCTACCGAGGCCAAGGGAAGGCTGTGTCACTGAAAAAAATAAGCAAATTCTAGATTTTTCCACCCACCCACCCTTCGCCCCTTGTAGGAGTCGTATTCGCAATGTTGTCTTCACGGGAGCAGACATCTAATCCTCAGTCACCTCCCCTTACCTACACAACATTTTGCTGTGCTAGCTTTGCTTCTACATTTCTTCTTTCACTCTTATCGGAGAAGATTAGACGTCGGGCTTCCCTACTCAGAGAAGGGGGCCGTTGAGTCACTGAAAGCAATGCAGGTTTTTCGACCTTCCTGTCCTTCCATCTCCCAATGTGAGGACCCCCGAATCGAGCCTGGCGGCAGCCAAAACCCACAAGCTCACCGAAATGAGGTGCTTTTACCGTGAAACAGACACCAAACTACAGGGCCACTGTACCTCCGTCGATTGCACGCTTATATATAGATCTGTATAACTTGCACATGCCCTGCGGATGGAAGGTGGGATTAGACGAATGATGAACAAAAAATAAAAAATAAGGAGAAATAATACAAAAGAGAGGACAAAAAAAAAGAGAAAGAAAGAAAGAAAGAAACAAACAAACACACAAACAAACAAAAAACAAAAAAAAAAAAAAAAGAAAGAAAGACGATAGCAAGAAGCGAAAAGTCATCCGGGAAAAATGTAGTTCAAACACTTTCCCGTAGGCTATACTTCGAAAAGACAGAGATAAAAAGCATAAAAGACTATGTCCTGTAAAACATTGGCATAAATCTTACAAGCTCACAAAGAGTGTTCCGTAAGTTTAAAGTAGACAAATAAAGGCTATAAAAAAATCTATGAATTTATCTCTTATGTAAGGGTCAACCTGTGCCGGGGGAAAAACTGTAACATAGTGTATGAATAAAGAGCATGTTTTAAGCAGGTGAACATTTGCCCGATCATTCAGTGTCACAGTAGGAGAGATGGAGTTCGTGAAGCTGTTGTTCTCAAGTCTGAGTATTTTCCAACTTTTCGGAGTTGTATTGGTGCTGTTTTTGACTTGGAAAATCTTTAGAAGTGAACGCTACAGACTGCCTCCTGGGCCGTCTCCTCTTCCATTCCTTGGCAACTTGCTAGGTGAGTGACGAGAAGAAAATTGTGTCCTTATTCTTCGGTAGTCTTAATTCTGGATTGAAGAGAGTGCGTTTATGATTTGGAAGACAGAGAGAGAGAGAGAGGTGTTTTTTCCCCGTATTATTATTCATTATAATATAATGCGAGTAAAATGAAAATCAAAACACATTATATGCAGACATCACGGACTCAAAAATCGTGAAAATGAAAGACTAAATGTAGATCTACAGTATTGGATCTTCGAGATTGTCAAGGTACTCTGTGAATTTATTTCATAAACTAATTTTAATCCGTCAACAGATGCCTGACAAACTTTAGCACATTTGAGCGAAAATGGGCAAAACAAAAATATCTATCGGACATGATGAGCAGTGATACTATCAAGGTACAAGGGTACAATTTTCATTCGCTTTTCATCACAGAGGAAATTAAGCTATATACATAAAAGAGTTAATATAACAAAATCTGGAGCTGAAAGCCTAGAGAGCGAGGTGCGAGCTTAGCAAGGTGAGTAGTCGTAGAATTAAACAGTAAAAAAAAAAAAAGAAGACGAAAGAAATTGTGGGGTAAAAATAAGAATGAAATTGTACCCTCCCCCCCCCTCCATCAGAAGAACCGAAATACTCTCATTGAAAATGGAGCAACCCTCCAACACCTGGCGTTTAAATGTACTACCACTTCTTACAAGTTTTGGTTTGGATGTTTTCCTTACAATCTAGCAGGTGTCTCATTTCTGCCCAGGTAATGAGCCCTTTCTTCATTTGGAGAGACATAGGTATAGTACATGGCGTCATTCAGACCACCCTCTGTCGTCTCATGGCTTAAGTCAGCTGTCATACTCTTACATATCTACCTGCTCTTTAATTAATTAAAGGTCACGAGCTTACCTGTCTATGTGACCTATTTTGCTCCTTATCTTTCCTATTGCGTTGTTCACCGCAGTGCGCCTAATTAACACTTGTCAACAAAGTGATTCCTGCAACTGTGTCCGTGCATAGTGCATAGTGAGATAAATAAAAGGGGAAATTGACATTGTCTATAATAAATGAATCCCAGCACTGAAGGTGAGACACTTCCCCAAATTCCACAGTATCTCATATGGAGATCACATAATTATGAGGTAGTGAAAACCAGAATTGTTACTGAAAACACCATTTGGCCCGTATGAAGACGTCCGTCCTTGACCTCTACGAAAAGACACAAACTGAAGTACATGTAGTACGGGCCATGTCTCACGATCATCCGGACTGTTCAAGACTATACTGCATGGACAATACAAGGAGACAGA
The DNA here is from genome assembly GCA_038406235.1 of Peronia verruculata. Lineage (NCBI taxonomy): Eukaryota > Metazoa > Mollusca > Gastropoda > Systellommatophora > Onchidiidae > Peronia > Peronia verruculata. The sequence goes on from JBCAUA010832376.1 coordinate 4,627, forward strand.
AAAAGGAATCTATAGAAAGATAATATCTAGGAGTGGATTGGCCTTGAGTGGAACAGCAAACTGCAGAAAGCTGAGAATCTCGAGGGGTGAAGGATGTTGGTTGCACAATCTACAGTGATTTCCTCAAGGTCAACTGGACTACGGGGTTGGTGAAGGTTAAATACAGTTGATACACATGGGTCTTCCTAGCTGTCTGTTCAAAGGCGTGACAATGAAAAGTGGCGTGCTATCCAACCTAACTAGCAATTTGTGGAGTCTGTCATGTCATATCATGTCATTTGCTAAGGAAAGAAGAAATTGGTGCAAGTTGCATAACCTACTATTTGTTCCAGCGATTATCGAAATGGAGAACAAAGGGTGGTCTTTTCCATTTTGTTACGAGATCAAGATTTGTGAACGGAGTATTTCCAGGTCAATCATAACACTGAAGCAATGTAGATTACACGCTGATTTGTGAACATGTTCGGGACATGGTAGGCAGATCTTGGCAAATGAAGAGCACTTAGGCATGTTCACGTCACGTACACAAAGACATAGTGAGAGATGCACGACTTGGAAATACCTGATTAAATTTGCTAATGAGAGCATTATAATTGACTCGGTGAGGACACAAAAAATATGTGGGAGGTGGGGGGGGGGGGGGTGCAATGGTGTCATTCAGTATTTCCTCCCTGAAATGTCTCAACATAAGAGCCATAAGACATAAATCCTCCATTCAGGCTGTTTATACCTCGAGCTAGGCAACAGCTCGGTTGATGTCGTATTGAAAAAATATCATTTAGAGATAAGAGTGTGGGAGATAAAGCGATAACTGGACAGGGCAAACAGACACGGCATTATCACAAATACTCAGGTATTATACACTTACATTATTGTTGGGCCTGTGAGTGTGTGTGGTGGGGTGGGAGGGTGGGGGGAGAAGGGGGGGAAGGAGTATTCTTGTTTATTTAGCCATGAAATAATGATATACCGGTCCTTCACCATGATAATAATAATTAAAATAATATTAATTTGTATCCACTGTAAACTACATAACTGAAATTAAGTGCATAATGAAAATACAGTTTTGAAGAGGCAGATTAATTCGGAATTATACATTTTTTTTAAAAATCAATTAAAAACAGAGCTTCCACAAATACTTCCCATTTGTTAGACATGCGTCTACCTATCCCTACCCCACTCCCCAGACCCCTCCACCACCCCTCCCCCGCCCCTCAACCCCTTCGAGCAAGTACATTCTTCTGATCAACATCCCAACTTGGCTATTGCAGAAACTGCAACAACCAGATTTCGGTAACGAGAAGATGTAGGCAAGGGAATCTTGCAAAACCTATAACAATGCATGTCTTGAGAAAGACACAAACTTTATGAAGACAACCAATAAAATGCATATATAGAGTGTGTACCATTACTAAACTTTTATGTCACAGGTTAGAATCCCATCTTTTAATGACTCAAAAGCCCTCTGGCTTCTTGGGGAGGTATGCCCGACGTCTCGCGTTCTCTGAGAAGGGTGAATGAATTTCGGAGGTCCCGTTTTTGTTTTGGGTGGACAATAGTCTATTAGGCCCACAGTATTCTTGTCACTAAACTTCTTCTCCTTTTATCAGCCAGTTGATCTAGCCAAACAGATGTATAAAATTATATGCATATTTTCTGTAAAGGCGTTTTTTTTTTTTTATGATTTTCTTCTTGCTTGTCTTTTACAATTGAACAGCATTCAAAAGAATATCTGTCATTAAAGTCTTCTCTGACTGGGCCAAAAAATATGGATCGATTGTGACTTTTTATCTTGGTGAGTAAACTTTGTTGTTGTTGTTGTTGTTGTTTTTTGTTGCTGTTGTTGTTGTTGTTGTTGTTGTTGTTGTTTTGTCAAAGTTGTTTCTATAGCTAACCAGTTTTGGAAGTGAATGACATTAACCCTCCATTTCTGACCATTGTTCCTGTTTCAGAAAATCTTTAAAAACCAACAAGAAATCAAATATTTAGTAATGTTCCAATGGTGAATTCAGTACATTTCATTAAACATACCGGAGAGGGGTTTTCAAATCATTATTTCGACAATGTAAGTAGTAATAATAATAATAATAATAATGATAATTAAGGCGTTTATGTAACGCTGATCCTAGTACAGTGTACAACTCTAAACGCTCAACGATCTGTTATTTCCCCGACAGACCCAGTGGAGATTCCTATAAACGTTCTCAGCTTGCTGGAAAGCATACAAGGCGGCTGCCTGTTAGGCCCTCCAAAGAATGTTATTCTGGGTCATATTAGGAAATGTGTGTAAAAAAAAAATGTCTTTTCCAAAGACAAAATGTGGGGACCGGTCAGATTTGGAAGGCGGAACTTTATATATATCCTGAGTTTGACGGCCCAACCAGTAAGCCACCAACACCACATTAAATATATGATAGTTAGATGGTTGCGGCTTCATAAAATGCCATATAATATTTGTCAGTCGTTCAGCTCGCGTTGATGAAAATTCGATATATTACAACCAGACAAAACAAAAGTTCTGAATTACTTAAATGAGTGTGTTTTTGAAATATAATTATTTCCTTAGATAATTCAGTTATATTATTCTGTTGATTTTCTTTTAAATGTGAATCACATCAGTAAAAAAAAAAAAAAAGAAAAAATAGAATGTAAATGTATATTATACAAACTTTCTTTATTTTATTACTATTGTATTTCACTCTTCGCAGGACCAAAGAGAGTTGTGGTCTTAAACGATTATCAAGCAGTTACGGAAGCATTTCTCAACAGAGGATCCGATTTTTCAGGAAGACCGGAATTGTATTCCTGTAATTTACTATTACTTGTGTTTTTGTTTGTTTGTTTGTTTGTTTTTTTAACATCATTCACCACTTTTCCTTCCACTATCCTAAAAATTGTCATCCTATTGATTCTGTCTCTCTCTCTCTCTCCTTTTCCTTTTTTTTGTGTGTGTGTTTGTTTGTTTGCTTGTTTGTTTGTTTGTTTGTTTTTGACTTAAGTTTTCTTTGTGCAGAACTGTAAAAGAGATCGACTGATCTGGTTTAATTTGTTCTGATTTTTTTTTTCCTTTCATTAAAAAAACCTAAAGAAAAGAGAATAATAAATTTGATTAAAGGCCTCGATTTTCAGATAAAGTATAAAATCTACCTTTACACATATACATAAAGAGCAGAGAAGGATAAAAATTTGGAAGGCTGTTTTGACTCCATTACAAATTTCAAAGTTTTCGCACCTTTCACCTAGAGCATTTACTTCATCCAGCCATTGTGATACAGTTCTCTTGGTCTTCTCTCTCTCTCTCTCTCTCTTTCTCTCTCTCTCTCTCTCTCTCTCTCTCATTTTGCTCCTGGTTGATTACTCTTTCTACATCTGTTGCAGTGCAGTATGTAAACATAAAGCTATTTGAATGAGATCTTTACCGGAAACAGCTCGAATTATGCAGATCTATATATTTTGCTTTCAATGTGTATATATACTAAACAAAAATTAAATATACTCGGATGCATACTGTCCATGCGTGCTTAGTAACCCCAATATAACTCCTCCTTGACAAAATGACATAACAAATCCTTTCCGATGGGTGCTTTACACACCTCTTGACATCTCAAATGGAGTGAAAACAAAACTGTATCTTTATCTCTGTGTTGATCAACCTGTCCTTTAGACTAGTCCATCCTATCTCTTGAAGGACCTGGACTTTTGCATATATATCAAGTATCACCTGTTCGACTCGGCACTTGGACCAAAATGGCAGAGAAAAACTCATCCTTAAAGCCCTGTTTGAGGGTGCCTGTGCCCTCTCGGCATTCGCAGAAAACCATCTGCAGGTCGAAGTCGATCACTTTGCAGAAACAGCTAAGTCGTTTGAAATGACGATCAGTCTTGGAAAAATGGAGATACTAGTCCAAGTCGCTCCAGACACTGTCTTGCCCTTGAGAAGAATAGAAATGTCCACAAAACAATACATATGTAACCTCCTGTCATTGTTGTATGGATGTGAAACGTGAGCTTGTACCGAAGGCACATCAAACAGGTTGAACAGTTTCACTAGAGATCACTAGCAAGATCACACGCTGGCAGGGCAAAGTCCCAAATCAAGAGGTATTGGACAAATCTGTCTTGACAAGCATCAAATCGCTATTGCCAAAGACGCAGCTACAATGGACCACGCATATTGTTCGGATTGACGATTGCCATATTCCAAAACAGATGATATAAATGGTGAGCTCAAGAGGGCTCACAGAGACGAGGGTGATCCAAATTGCGGCACAAGGACACACTTAAGAGCAACCTCCGGTGGTGCAGGAGTTTGAGACCTCTTTGGGTAGTAGAGCATCCTGCAAGCTTCTCACCTCCAAGATAATGGTTGCCTTCAAAAGGGGCATAAGATTATGTCTGGACGCTTTCAGAGAGGAAGGGCACAAGACCATGACTCCAACAACCCGTATCTGTGACACTTGCAGGCGCGTGTGTGCCTCCAGCTTTGGACTGCGGAACCATAATACACGCTCTGATCGTTGACACACAGTGGCTGTCATCGTTGGCCTCCGGTAGACAAGCAACAAGCGTACATTAAAGAAACTCTGACGCATACTGTCTTTCTTGTCTAATACTCGTACATTTAGGACACAATATTAAGTATGCCCATATAGTCACAACTGTCATCTATGCGTGGCAATCCTTGACATTCTTAATTGATTTTTCAGCTCATTGCTATAAAGAAATAACAAGTTCTCATAACAAGTCCTGGAAACAAAATAACATTAACGTTAGATACAGCGTTAGATAATAAAAAGTGTATTGTTCTGTTGAATATGCCATGAAAAGATAACTGATGAACTTGTTAAATAAAGCAGTTTACTGTTATAAATTATATATTTTTCAGTTGGCAAATTCAGTGAAGGGTTCAAAGGTATTGTTGTGGTCTCATACAACGACCTATGGAAATATCAGCGTCGTGTTGGAGTGCACGCCCTGCGGTGGGTATATGAACAGGTGGTCTTGCCATTGTTTATAATATGTGGCATAACTACAGAAAGTATGTCATCTGCACACAACAAGAATCTCTCATGTACGTGTTTTCCTTCTCAAAGTTTGATGCATGCCTTTTTATATTCCAAAGTCATTTTTTTTTAAATTAAAAATAAACGTGTCTTGTAGGGTTGCTTTCTGAAGTACAAAGTGGCGAAACAAAACTGTTCAAGTTGTTCTTGATTGAGGCCATTGTGACAATAGTCTTGATCGATTTCTTCCATTCATTCTGCAGGCAGTACTTGACAGGAACCCAGTTAGAGAAGAGGAGCCATGAAGTTTTGCAGCAAGTCATTGAAGTCATGTTAAAAGAAAAAGGAGCCTTTGATCCTTACAAGCATTTGAGTTTGAGTGTGTTCAACATCGTACATGGTCTGTGTTTTGGGGAAACGTAAGTATCAATTCTTGATAATGCTAGTGAATAATTTGTATGTCTTTTTGACAATGTTCATTTTGACAATTTTGAAACAGTCAAAATAAGAAATGTCAGCAGTGTATTCACTTTTTTATTGATACCTTCTGAACACCTTTTCAACTTTGTGGATCAAAAAACCATCCCAAAACAACGTCTGGGTAATACATGCTATTGACGAGGGCGTCACATAATTCTTTTTTTCAGCTTCTAAGGTTCTTGGCTTTCCGTTGTCGCTAAATTGAACATCAACCAGGAATACGGAAGATGTTCTAATACTGAGCTGTCAAGATCATATCATAAGATCCAGAAGCCTTGCAAAAACCGATCTATATGAATAATGAAAGATGTAATGAAAGAGAACAGATGTTGACAGAGAAAAAAAAAAATAGACCAAAAACATACAGTAGTGGAACTTAGCCTACCAATGTGATCGACTTGGAAGACTGGTCCACAAATAAAATCACGAGCTGATAAAAGCTTAAAATGATGAAACACTGTGTTTTCTTCCTTCCGAACAGTATGAAATTCGCTGATCCCGAGTTTATGAGAGTCTTAAAACTATTTGACGATTTTGCTGAACTTTTTGGAAGTGGCTTTGCCGAGGATTTCATCCCCCTCTTACGCTACTGGCCTACAAAAAGATTTCAAAACATGATGAAACTTCTTGATAAGTTTAACGAATATATCCACCAGCGCTATGCACAGCGTGAAGAGGAGTGCAATGTTGGTGAGTAGTAATTTCTAAGTTTTTATTTGTGATTTCTCAAAATCATCTGCATATCAAGAACATATTACTTGTGCATCCCATGTAGTCTGAAGATTACTTTTAGATTTTGTCACTTTAAGATATTGAAACTGACACGATAATTTGTAAAGTTTCTAAATCACACCGGTCATGTTTACGATTGTATCCAATTTTTAATTAGCAATATCATCACATTCAGTGACATACTCACTTACCAGATTTTTAACGACGACGACATAAATATTACCAGTTTAAAATTTCACTAGATTTCCTTGAAAATGTACGAGTATATACTGGAGATGCTTATGAGGGTTCATTTAAGTCCTTTCCATTTATAACCATTGTTAGGCTGATGGCCGCAGTTCTCAGGCATTGTTGACAAAAAAAAAATTGAATGAAATTAAATTAAATTTCTTCTCTACCTACACCCTTAAATATCTAAACTTGAACCAGGTTTTACTTACTTCTTTCAAAGATGGGGACTTTTAACAATGCTTCATTTCTCCAGGAATGCCTCGCTTAGTTTTGTCATAGCCCTTCTCAACCATTCCAAGACAGTTAAAGAAATGAAATACATGTGTTTATTTCTGGTACTGAGGTGTGGTAAACATTACTCTTGCAGATTCTTTTTTAAAGAATTCTAAAATGTGACTCTTCTTGTTATCGATTTTCAAACATAAAAATCAAAAGTGATATGTTTGTTTCGATAGACAGCCCAACCTGTTTGGCTGATGAAATCATCCTGGCTCGTCAGACTCTGGAAGAGGAAAATCCAGAAGTTGCAGCACAGTTTACAAAAACCCATGCGGTACAGACTATAAGTGATGTCTTTGGAGGTATCCTTCAACTATTTTACATCTAGTTCTTAGAGAATGTCATGTGCAAATCCACAAATCCATGTCAAGTCTGGTTCACATAAAATGCTGAGAGGCTCAATACGTTCACAGGAGAGAATCTATATATTTTCTATAATACATAGAAGCAATGAATCATTTATCTCGCTTTGAAACTTGAATTTCCAGCAATGAATGAAATAGTGCGAATTGGGAATTAATACTTTGTTTTCATAAATGTTTTTACTCCATAATCTGAATAGCCACGATCAGCCTGCAATCGCCAACTGGTAACGATACACTAAAATTCTTTATTGTGAGCACTGATGTAACACTCACAAGAAAAGTTTCAAATGGTCTATCGTTACTCGTTCGCTGAATTTTTGATGTGTTTAATATGTTTGTTTGTATATATGTGTAAAGCATACCAATGTTTGTTCAAGCTGCATATCTAATTGATCATTAAAAGAAAATGAGTCAAAGGCCGTGAACAAAACAGGATGATATACTTGTGTTAATTATGGAAATATGTCTTTGTGTATAACTCACTTCAATATAATGTTTATGGTTGAATTCGATGTGCCCGATGCTCAAGACGATGCAGCGATTTGTTAACCTGATGATTCTTTATCTTTAGAGGCCACTCCAGCTCTTTCTCTTCTGTCTATAAATTTATGTTACGTTCTATACACGTCTTTCAACCTCCTGGTAACTTCAATAACATGTCTTTTGTGCATTGTGTTAACCAGAACATCATGAAAATAATTAATTGTCTAATCAATACTACTTTGATATCCTTTCTAAATTCTCTAACAGCTCTCTCTTCTCCTTTGTCCCTTTCTGATCTTTTTTAAAAAAAATATATTTCTTTCTCCGTCATTCTTCATGGCACTCTGACAAGACTTCATTCAGAGCAGTGCCTCTATTCTTTCTCCACTCCTCCCACCACTGACTAAGAATCCCTGGGGCCAACCATTGTGTCAAATTGTCATCTGTGATCTATAATTTGAGGTTTTGGTCCAGGAGGTTGAAAGACGTATATAGAACGTAACATAAATTTATAGTCAGAGGAAAGAGGCCACTCCAGGTCTTTCTCTCCTGTTATACCACAACTGTTTAATGGTTAGGATCATATAAAATATTAACATCTACAAACACCACATAACATTATGCTCTCAAGATAAGACAGAGTAGCATTTTTATTCTTCTGCTATGCTGTAATATATGTAAAATTTACTGTGACGTTTGTTTCCAATGCCCTTTTTATATCTTTTGATAAGGTTTCATATTATTATGACTTTTCATAAGTCCAAAGATTACAGTATGAAGAAGCTCAACATCGTCAACATTTTGTGAAAGTATTCAAAATATTTCAGCTGGAGTGGCTACGTCTCGGGATACACTGGCATGGTTTTTCCTGCTAATGTGTGCTCATCCAGAAATTCAGAGAAAAATTCAAGAAGAAGTTGATGACGTCATTGGTAAGACGCTGCTTACCTCTCAGCCCCTATTTTACTGTGGATGAATACTGTTTTTCCAAATGTAAAATCACTCCCTACCAATTCAATTAACATACATTAGAGGCTGGGTTGCCCCCCCCCCCGCCCCCAACCAAAAACAAACATCCATATATATCACAAATTATTGACTACAATTGCAAAATGCTTTATCTCTGATATCCTAACGGACCTCTGTAAAAATGAAAATGTTCATAAACTATTCAGCTTTTGTTCTTAGACCACATAGTCATCCATCCATCCAATCCTCCATCCATCCATCCAATCCTGCATCCACCCATCCATTTCTATCAAGGAGTGACCCTGGGGAGGTGAGGGGAAGAAGGGGTACAAGAAGAAAGTTGTAAAACCAACATTATTGGTCATTACATTTTGGCATCCCTAGAAATCATGTTTATGCTTGATTTTTAATACTTGGTCGCAATAATTGAATTTCTTTTTTTGTTTTTTGTTGTTTTTTTTTCTTTTTTTACCGATTTTTTTTTTTCACCAACATAATGAATTTTATTAAACGTACAACTTTGTTTGATATTATTTTAATAATGAAATGACCATTAAAGAGAACTTTAGAGATCACTGGTGTGAGAGTTATAGGGAATTTTTTTTTTTTTTTAATTTTCATTTCTTTCCAGTGAAAACAGATTTGTAATAAAGCCCTCGGAGGAAACCATAATCTACCTCAAACGACCAAGTCGATGGTGTTGATCTTGTACACATAAACAATTATAATTTTATAGCACTTTGTACTTCATGCAGTGATTTCATGGTTCTATTTTCACGCTGAAAACACGGTTTAATTTCTCTCTCCATAAGAGCTTCTTTCTTGAATGCCATTTTATAAGACTTGGTGTAAAGATATCTGAGACAGATAGATAGATAGATAGATAGATAGATAGATAGATAGATAGATAGATAGACAGACAGACAGACAGACAGAC
>JBCAUA010832387.1:0-14105 GCA_038406235.1 Peronia verruculata
ATAACACCTAATTGTTGCCGACAAACTGAGTAATATCACAGCGATGCGACAGACATAGCAAGGAAAGGCCAGACCGTTTAAAGACGGACTTCACACTATCAAGAATGGCTTCACCTGTTGGCTAAAGGCGTGCGGCGCAGTTGTAGGGTTAATATGGGGGCACTTAACAAGGGAAATAATTAAAAGTAACATTGAGTCAATGTATGGGTTGTCCCCTCTGTTTTATGGACTGTGTTGGATATAAAGAAATAAAAGTCCTGGTCCTTTCAATTTCTTAATATCAGAGTTCCATGTAGTGTTCTTCAAGCTGTATAATGTCTGATTAATGTAAATTTGTTGCATAGATGTCCATTTTCTCAGATCAACTTTCCCAGTGCTTTGTTGTTTTGTCCACAGGCTCTGCTGCATCTGGAGAACACTTATGCTTCCTGGGCAGTGGGCGAGAAGAGGAGGATCAGTATGTCAATATGGTAGTTGCAAACATCTTACAGAAAGGAAAGCAGTATGTGTCCATTGCCAAGGGAGGCTATCCTGGTAAAAAGGGGGATTTTTTTAAAAACATTTTTTTAAATTTTGTTTTTAAATCCTTTTTTTACTGTACAATTTACTGAATTAGAAATGATCCTGAAATTCTGCTCTTGAAATCTAGATTAACCCATTCAGTACCAGGCCTGACAAAGCTGAAAGTACCAGCTCAAGGGAAATAATTGGGACAAAAACTTTACACAATTTTTCATGAAATTAGGTGCAGGTTCTTAGGAAATAAGCACTGAATGTGATAAATGCACCTGTTGGTGGTATAACAGCTAAACAATTAAATTCAGACTGCATCTGTGCTAGCTTCATTACACAGATCTAGATTTAAAACTTTACTACTAGATCGACATCTAGGTCTAGATTTAATTTCTTGCCATCACTGTGACTTTGCTCCTCGAAATTATACTCCAATTCTTGATGTACATCTAATATATTGTCAGGTGCATATTTTATGTTGAAAAAGCATGTTTCTTTATTATAATGTGATGGTCCCGCACCAACCGTTTGTCAGACTGTTCAAAAATTTTATGCGATTTTCAAACAATCATAGCCATTAAACACATGGTTCCAATATGGCGAAATTCAGCAGTGACTTCCTTTGAGTACCCTTATTGATGTTCCCACGAGATCTTGTATATGGGGCCGGATATCCTTTCATAAGAAGACAAAAGTAAAAACAATACATAGTGGGCATTAGTGAGCCTTGCAATACTGAATCGGTAGCGGGTGTTATCGGGCGTTGTGGCACTGAATGGGTTAATCATTGTAGATTATGTGTGTCCACCAAGAGGATCTATCTTTGGATTATGTTAATGTTGAAGTAAGACTTTCATATTCTGTATCAACAAAATGAAGTCCCGAGATAGGTCATACCTATCTCACAAATGCATTTTCATTACTTTTTTCCCCTTGTCTTTATGTGTGTGGGTTTTATTTTTAATTTTATACAGATCAGGGCAGAATGTCATATGCTTTTCGAAAATCATTGGGTTAGTGTTCTGAAAATCAGTTTGAACAAGAAATGTATTTTGGATAGTTTTTATATATATATATATATTATGTCTCTTGCAGCAATTCATAACATCTTGAAAGCCACATCAGCAAATGGGGTGGCTGAGATTAGCCAAGTTGTCTCTCATGTGAGTGGTGAACAGCTCACAGGTAGTCCTGGCAGTGGCATCAGTGCAAGCTTGAAAGAAAAAGGGGATGAAACAAGTACAATGAAATATGTGAGTTGAAATTAATAAACAAGAAAAGTATCTAAATCTTATGAAAATGGGAGATCGTTTCACAGGTTATCTGCCCTCTCCAAATGAGGGACTTGTGTAGGGGGAGATCATTTTACTGCTTGACATTCGAAAGGACTGATCACCAGAAAATTTGATATAATTTTAACAATAAGAAGAAAATATCCTCTTTACATCATATTTTTGGGGGAATTTTTCATGGGGTATGTTTCAAGTGATTTTTTCCTCTCAACACTGCTTGTTCAATCCCTCTTTTGTGCGGTGAAGGGAAATAATAGTACTGAGCACTACAATCTCCTATTGGCTTTGGTTCTGCTTTTAAAATAAAAAAATTTTGTTTTATTTATTTTTTGATGTATTTTTTTTAATATCTGTAGTTACTAAAACTAGACAAAAAATCCTAGTTGGGTGTCACTTGTCATGATTTGTGTGCCTGTTGCTCTAGTTTTATCCATTTCTCTTCCAGTTCTCCAAGGATCTTTTGGGAAAACTATCTGGTGTTGTGAAGACCAAGTCTGCAGAGATGAAAGAAAAGTTATCAAACTACATCAAGAATGAAGGCAATATTGATAGGTAAATAGTGATTTAGCTGACCTGTTACTTCTCATGGTGTGAAGCTTATGCCTGTAGCATATGTGATTTTCAACTGGCAAAGACTTGTTTATTTGCTTACTCAAGTACTTGAAATGTGAAAAATAAAAAAAATAAAAATGTTCAAAGATTCACCAGTTGATATGAACATATGGGTTTGAACTTGAATGTTGTGGTCTGAATCACATCAATACAAGAAACACTTACTTTAGAAATCAAGCCTGCTATCTGTCAGTTGGAATTATCAAGGCTTTGATTAGAATACTTGCGCTTTTATTTGGGTGAGTGATATGAAAATTATTTTGGGGCATATATGTAGAAAAATGGCAAAAATTACAATAATTTGTTTTCGTTTATGTTTTCATGTACCAAACTTGCATACAAAACTATCCGGCAGATGTTTTTGTAATTCTTCTCTTAACTTCATTGTCATACAAATGAAACAGAAAGAAAACAATAGTTTATCTTGCCAAAAATCTTCCTGTGAGAATCACACCTCTACTGCTCCTGTGATAACATGTTATCAATCTGACCTGAGAAGGAATCATAGTGTAACTGCATCAGTGCAGTCATCATGAGATTGATAAACTGCTAAATGAATGTTCATAAATACTTTTCTAGCACAAATTCCTATTATCAGATGATACAAATTAAGAGACGCTAAGATCATACCACACTACTGAGGGAATCACAGTCAAGGAATTATGGAATGGCCCTAAGTAGACATTGGAGTTTTGCAGTTCATTATTTAATTTCTTATAATGAAGCTCAGTTTTTCTTCAATCATTATATGACCATTTCAGCATCTGTGATGGTTTTTAATCTGTAAAAAAATAATAAAAACTGTCATTTTCCTTTATCTTCTGTTAAAGCATTTGACAATTCATCTATATCATACATTTGCACACATAGACAAAATAATCAGTGTTGTGCCAAAGCAAAATAAGTTTATCCTCAAATATGGGGTTAATATTTGCAAACACATCAGTCTATTCTGTGAAGAATATAAAAGCAAGTTTAAAGCATGCTATGTTCTCAGCTTGACATGTGTTAATTCCTCCAAATTATTTTGCTTGATCTTGTAAGGCATGTCAGCAGCACGGAAAGGGGAGGCAAGAGATATCGCAACATGGCAAATGTGTTTACAATTGGAGATGAAGAGGAAGGTGAGTTACAGATCGTAGAAAACCTCATATAACCGCATTATGTTCTTCATACGGCTGGTTTTTATAACCAACATACAGTGATTTAGCATTATGAAAAAATTGCTGTTGCCTGACCATAAATGAGATTTTTTTTTTCCCTTGATTGTTTCCCTTGATGAATTCTGTGCATAGTTCTGCGAAAAACAATAAAAAGGATAATGCATCTGGTTTTGAAAATGATACGTGATGTATCATTGATACTATTATCAGTGGTAATATTTTTTTGCTGTGTACATGTAGTTCTAGCTCTCCACAAAAATATATATTGGGCCAATATATAAGACAAAAAAAGAAAAAGACTTTTTTGATGTGAGCAAGTAAAAAATTGATATAGGAGATCCAGTATGGTGGGATTTTCCTGGATTTCAGATGCCTAAAATCCTGAATTTCTCATAAACTATATAATAATAATCGTAGTACCAAAGAAAAAAATATCAGCAAAACTACGAACTTTTTGCTTGGTCATAGGCATGACGTCCAGAATGTAGCCTAGATCTACGCTTGATGGGACAGATGCATTCACTATTCTTCACAGTCAAACGGAGTTTTGCAGTACTCTTGCTGAGAATATGCCCTCAACAGGATTCCCAAGCCAGAATAATGATCATTTGCGTAATATTATGGCTGATGTGACACCATTTTGAGTGCCCAATCCTGGTCAGTGTCGCTTTGACAGAGTTTGCCTCCTATTTAGATCCAGAGTCTAGATCTAATCTAGATCTACTTGTTTAGATCTAGTTCTTGAGCCTGTGAGCAGCTTCCTCTCCAGATTTTCTCACATCATATGGTGAAAAGTAAGGTAGGGGGAAATTTTATGCAGTCAGTCTACGTAACTGGCCTAGTGTCTGCCCGGCTAATAGCTAACGACTGCCAACTTCAAAGGACAAAAGCCAACCAGCCATCTATGGAACCAAAGCTGCAACCGTACAATGTGAGGCAAGTTTGATGTCACTAAGACGAGAATTAGCACAGATATCTCACCTTCCTATTCAGCCCTGATATGCTTGGCATCATATCAGAACTACGCCATTTGAAGAAACATTATATTCTATAAGGCCGTGAGGAGGTGGGGGTTCCAGAAATATGGAAGGAACAAAGATATTGTTAATGTTATACCGAATTCTAGATTGCTATAATTATTGATCCCGATCATGCTGGATTTCACCATAAAGTCCTCTCTGGTTTTCATGTCATACTCTCACCATCATACATTGATATGGTTCCTCCACCAGCTATGAAGAACAAGATCTACTGCAATACAGATCTAGACCAGAATATTCAGTGATGTTTCTTTCATCAAACCATCAAATAGCCCAAGGAAATAATTGTAAATGATGACTGACTATTCTGTATATATTTACTGGATTTTGCCTTATTTAGAATTACTCTTCATAATATGTAAATAGAACTGCTGTGTGCTTGCATTTTTTGCATTGGGTACTGTAAAACAAGTTTCACGTAGTGGATTCTTCGTGGTATGTAAAATCCCTGATTCATGTCAAAAATCCGAGATTTTGTTAAGGAGAAATCCCTTATTTGACGTTGATGGGTTTGGCAACCCTGACTACTGTATTTGTTGTACTTTGTTAAACTCAATGTAATCTTATGTTATATATATGCTGAGTTCTTTTTTTAGGGAGATGTAAAATTCATGCTGTTATGTATTTATTTCCATCGAGTTTGCTTATTTGATTTTCTCCCTACAGGTGAGGAATGTAGTGCTGCAGATTCTGAAGATGATGATCAAAAGGAGCTGGTTAGTCTAGAAACATGGATGCAAAAAGCGGATGTGGTTTACTCTTGCAGATGCAAAGAAATCCGTTCAAATGGTCATTCTCACCCAAGGTAAAGCATAAATCAATCAATTCAGTTTTTTATCCTGGCATCAAAGAAATTGAAATATAACTTAAGCTTTTTTATTCAACATTTTTTTGTAAACTGTGATGTTAAATTTAAATAGGAAGATACCCTGGATAATGATTTTAATCAATGTTGTTGAAGAAACAGAGTCAATATTCATCGCTAGAAAAAAGAGAAAAAAAAAAATATATATATATATATATATACACTAGTCTTCTGATGAAACAGTAAAAATTACAGATTGAACCACTGTTAAGGACTTACAGATTTAGCCTCTTCAGTCATCTTACGAAAACAAAAATAGATAAATACATAATTTAGTTCCCCGTCAATGCCAGTGACATATGCTCATTCACAGATGGCTGGTATCAGAGAAGACAAAATCCTGGCTGGTATTCAGATCTTTTGGTCATTACCATTTTGAGAATTATCTGAAGGTTTTGGAAGAAAACTATGAGAGAAATGTTCTGTTGATAAGTCTGTTTTATCAAATAATATAGTGCTTCACAATCTTTTTTTTTCTGTCTTGACATCTGTTCTTTTTTAATTAAAGAGATATATTTATTGTTTACAGCTATCTTCTGGTAACCACAAGTCACCTCTATGTGCTGCGGGAGATACCTTCAAAAAAGGGCATGGCCTACATTCAAGCTCGTAGAGCTCTTGGATCCATCGTTAAAATCACCTCCAAAAAGCGTCAACCAGAATTGATAACCTTCAAATATGGGACCCATGAGGATGATGGCTTTCATGTGACTGATATTCATAGGTTGGGCCATTGTTTGTTTATAACAGTACAAGGAAATGCATCAGTGAAATAAATTTCTTCTCTCTTTTATTTCCCTACAAACTGTTGTTACAAACTGTTACTGCCCAAGAGGTAACTTTTTCCCAAATGACATAATTATCGTTAAGCGCAACATTCATGTAAGATCAATGTCTGAATGACTTTTGGCATTTTGAGGAAATCACTTTTATTTCACCCATATATTTCAAATGGTTCCAACTTTTATTGAAATTCAGCTGTGGAAACCAAACTAAGACTCAGAACATTCAGCCAGGCCTGAACTCAACTCAGCCAAAAATAACTTAGAAAATTTTGTATGTTTGTGATGATATGCTGAAATAGTGCATGCCTGTGATTTTACTATATTGCAGTGTAGGGGATGTAAAGCCTTGATAAGGAGAAAATGGACATGAAGAAATAAATATTTCCCTAAACACAATGAAATTCTGAAAGTACAGATCCTCATTTGCTTTTTTTTTTTTTTTTTTAAACTGAAGCCATTTTTTGCTGGACTTTCAATTTCTGTCATTGAAGAAAATATTGGATTCAGATGTTACTACTGTAACTGTTAAGCAGTGAAAATCCACATTGCTGGGAGACAATATGGATGATTTTTCCATTGGTTTAAAACTAAGAAAAGTGCAAAAGTCTTGGCATTAAAGTGTTAAAGATATTTATGGATTGACTGTTTCAAATACCCCAGGGGTCTGCCTCACTTGGGTTGCTAAACAGTTCTCCCTATTCATTTACCTATTTCATCAACCAGCAGAATAATGCTGAGGGAGAATGGTGTTTATGGTGAAACTTTTGTTGTTGTTGACATAGGGTGAGAAAAGGATGGAAGTTGTCAACAGAAGAGTATTTATTACAGGCATGGAAATGGAGCGAAGGAGACAGTGAATGAAAGCTAGAATTAAGAGTATTATATCTTTTTATATTGTGACATATGTGAGGTGTTCAGCAAAAACATGGCACATGGTGAACATTTTTGAGTTTCAGTTTATATTTCTGAACAAAATGCATTTTTAATTTTGTAAATAGCTTCAATAGATGCCGAGATAAGGCATTTTGATGACGGGGGAACTACAATACTATGAAAATAAGAAAAACGAAGATAAAGTTTGCACTTTTACACATTTTGACCTAAATCTTCACACCAACATTGTGTATTCAAGTCATACCAAGTCAATACAGCTGTGCAGTTATCACAAATGAACACCAAACAACTGAAATAGCAAATTCTGTGTTAAAAATAGCTTTTAAATCTTTTACAGTATTATGTGATTTGCTGAAGGCCTATGTCTGGAAGCAATTTAGATTCACTTGTGCACTTTCAAAATTGGATCTAAATCTAGATAGATATATGCAGCAAATGCTGTAAACTGAATCTAGAATACTAAAAACACAAGGACATAAGATGCACTACATCTCTATCAATTTTAATCTCCCAGTAGAGGGTCTAGATCTAGATTCCAATGTCTGACTTGAAAATAGATCTAGATCTAGATGTAAATCTAGATGCTGGTATCCTTTCTATCATCCCATTCCTGTCAGCATTGGAGCTGTCTCCAGTGAAAAATTAATTCACAAGTTCCTATTGCTCGCTCTCTCCTATAGTTCCAGTAATATTACATCTCCTGACTCCATCTGACTTTGAGAGGCAATCTTTTGACACTCAGCTAGTCCTCCACCCACCATTCTGCTTGCAAGCAAACACATCTTCAGATTATTTATTTCAAAGTATTTAGTCTTAATAAGTTAAGAAACTAAACAATGTTGTTTTCAGTGGGCAGGAGTTTAAATAAGCAGGGTGGAAAAGGACAGCTGTAATGATCAGGAGAATTGATAACAAGAAAGCACTGTGATCATGTGATCAGTTCTTTTAATTGGAAAACTTCGAATGTAAATATATTATGCACGCTGCACATCACTGGATAGCCCTGTTCGTATCATTTAGGTATGCAGTGCTTGGTATGTGGGACCTGGCAAACAGGGGAAGATTTATTAGATTCTCATGATAAGTTTTCATTCTAGTGGCTTCAAAAAACCCTTTCAAAAATGCTTTTAGATGTTGAATTTGAAGAAAACCTTTTGTGGGATGAAAAATAATTATTAAAGGAACATTCTGGTTCAAAATCTGCATATGCTTTAATTTTGAGAGGATCTTGATGTTTTTCATCATTACTTGAAATTAACACCAGCATCATGTGCCATGTTTTTGCTGAGGCCCTCACATATTTTCAGGCACACAGGAAGGAGAGAAATAAAAAGGAAAATTACAAGATAAGGAATATGGAATAATGAAACCTAAGGGAAGAACACCAAACGCTTAGAAATAGACTGTAGGGAAATTTAACCAAAAAAAAATACATATATCATACATGTATTTAGCAAAATATCAGCCTTAAAGAAGAAAAGAAAAATCAATGGAGGAAAGCTTTGCCTGAAGCAATAGTTCAAAGGAATATTAAAGAGGGCAAAGCTATTTAATTTTAACAATTTCTTACTTGACCATGAGAATTGTGACAGTAATATCTTAGTCAGGTACCTTGCACCTTTTGCACTGAATCTCCCAGTTGTCTCACAAATTGGATGTTGTTGATTTATTACCATGGCAGTGAAATCCTTTGATGTATTTGAAATGGCCTTGGGTTTCACGTTTAATGTCACAAAATTGTCTTAGGAGTATATTCTGGTTTCCCCAACTTACCTGAGGTTGTGTGAGAAACTATGCATAATTATAGTTGCAATGTTTGTTCACAGATTCTACATTCCAACTGCCTCAGAAGCAACACGAGTGATCAAGCAACAAATCATGAAAGTGCTAGATGCCTTGGATGGTTGATATGCTGCGAGATATCTGTTTGGAGGTCATGCTAAGCTGATGAATATAAAAGGAGATGTGCTTACTTGTGCAATAATCAGTGTGATTGGTTGTTCATGCAGAGTCAAGAGGACAATGAAATTAATGCCAAGATTATGTGGATCTACTACCTTGCCTGCCATGAGGAAGTGTGACTGGATGAATAAAAATATAGAGAAAAGCAGATTTCAGTGAAGAAGCGAAGTGGTTGAAAATTTGCTGTGGTCTAACCACATGTGAGATAGTTGTTTCTTTCTTTCTTTTCATAAATACTCTAATTTTTGCATGTTTTCAGCATTGTAATCCAGCATAATATCTTGTATAAGTTACATTATGATAGAGTTGATGCCATGATGAAAACAGCCATGCACCAAAATCAGGCACATATTCCAAAGGCAAAGTTAGATAAACATTTTTACAACCCATTCCACACAGACTAAATGCACGGAAAATGAAAAAATTGAATGTAAAAGTCGTCTAAATCTTTGCATCACTGTCCAACAATCTACACTTCCCTGCCTATAGCCTATACTCCCCTTTTTTTTTTTTCCTACCCACATGGGCCTCTAACATCATCAACACAGCAGAAAATGCCCAGTCTTGACTTTGCTTCATGACATCCCCAAACTTTAGTGTGTTTTAGTGAGAACTGTGTATTGATTACATACACTTGTATTTATTTTAAGCAGGGGCTCGGTTGAAGAGGTTTATAGGGTGTGGTTTTGATTAATAATGGTAAAGAAAGAAAACTCGGAACTTGAAAGTTTTGTAGATGTTCAAGCAAGTGGTGTTAATTAGATCTGCCTGTTCTCTCTAGACTACCAAAATTAGACGCAACAGTATGTTTTGTCAAAGGAGGTTTATCGCTTCTGAAACTCATCCCTGATTTTAGTTGATAATCCCTGATTTTGGTTCCCAAAATCTTTGAGCAGGTCCTGTTCGGGTTGGTAAAATTTATCTCATCCACACCTTCTTTCCGTAGGTTTATTCTCTGTCCTCTTTGCACGTCAGAAATGATACAACATTAAAATAATGATCAAACAGGTGATGTGAAAAATATTCTTTTTAATGATCTGTGGTTTTATGAGTATTTTTCAAGCTGAAAGGGGCCTTGACATATCACAATTGAGGCCAAGCACCTAATGTTGTTTATCTGTCATTTAAAACTTCTCTGCCATTGCATATCGCCTGAATGGAACATGAAATATGGAATGCCTGAGTCCCATATATGGTTGTTTTTTTTTTTTTTTTTGTGACCCTCTAATGATCAACCGTAGCCATTGACAATTGCGAAACCCCTAAAATCACCACAGTAATTTACATCAAATTCACACAGTCATGTTGAGATTTTTAGAAAACGTGCTAAATTTCATTTGCTGTAGATGACTTCTGAGGTATCTGTCACTAAGGACATCAGTTGCTGAACTTAAGCAGCAATATTCTCAAAATGTTGAATGTCAGGCTCCCTCTGGGGCAACGATTTCAACTGACTCTACCTGGCATGTAGATCTTACAACTGTCAAATATATCCAACAAAAGGTCAGAAAAGACTCTTTCTTATGTCATTTTTAAAAAAGAACAGTTTGATGTAGATGTACCTTAATCACCATTCTTTTGCGCCATATATGATGCTCCAGTTATTTGTGAAATAAACTGAGTTTATGAGAATAGCTTTTGTACAGCAATAGGTGGGGGCTAAATAGCTGGGGCGTTACATTAGCCAGGGTTTTTCAGTTTAAGAAAGAAAAACGGGTTGAGATTAGAAATTTGGTCTACGAACCAAAGTGTTAAGCCACCAGAGATTGAGCCAAGTGAGGAGTGGTTATATTGTCAACCAATTACTGTGGAGCTTTTTTGTTTTTTCTTGGTCAGCTAAAGCATTAGTCCATTGGTGAAACAACTAAGATGAAATCTCTGAGACTATGATGTTTATGTATCAGGCTTTTCAGTCACAGCATTTCATGTCCACACTGCTGGTTTTGAAAAAGAAAATTTCCAGCAGGATAGTGTTGAGTCCATTTTTTTTTCTGATAGACTTCATTGCTAGAGCTTTGCAGCAGGCCAGCTGCAGTTTAACTGGGACAGCTCTCAGTAATAGTATTTCACCTCTCGGCTTTGGTATTCAGAAGGAATAACTTCACAAAACAATCAGAGAACAAGTAGGAACTGCATGTAGCATGATTTGTTTGGTAAGATGTCTCATCGAAAGTTAGTTCTAAATGAATGATAATTTCGTCTATTACCACAGTGCATAAGCCATATACTTGGCTTGATTCTAGAGTAATCGAACAAAATGGGGCATTTCACTCCATATTCCCACTTCACCTTCCAGATTCATGAGCTTGTTGCTGTATGAGATTAACTCACCGCTGTGTATACTAATTTGAAACTGTAGATATATTTATTACTTCAAAAGATTATTTCAGCATCTTGTAAAATGCAAATGAATGTCCCAGGTATTTAAATGCATGTAGAGATTTCATATCCCGTTATGAATTTGATCATCAGGTGTGCTGTTGCATGGTTAACACAAGCTATTTGTCCAAATCCAGATACTGCCATGGCACATTTGTTTGGTATTGTAATCTTTTTTATTTACCCACAGAGTTTCAATTTCTTGTTCCGTCATTATTTCAGCAATCTATGTGGTATATGTAAAGAAAAATAAGAGGGCGTGCTTTATGAATTATCATTTGTATTATATTATTTTTTTTTGTCGGTGAGACATGAGTAAGCAAATATTCTTGCTTGTGATAAAGTCGACTCTGGAAGACACAGTCTTGTGTTCTTCATTCAAATTCTGTGATAAGCCGGAGAGGCGTGAGTCAGGGGCCTTATACATATGCAGCCTAACTGAACTGGGAAACAGCTTCAAGACCAAACAGTTGGCAAAACCACATAGTGCATGAATCGTGCCAGCTCATTCTCACTGGATGGTTCTCTGTCTGTGGAATATTGAACGAAAAGCAAAATGCGGTTTTGTTTATTAATTATTTGCTCTGGTAATTGCCATCTTTTACAGAAGCACTGGAAAGGGGTGTAGGCCTATATGATGATTGTATTTTTGATATTTCTAATTTTAAATTTGCCCTTTGATTTTCGATCTTGGCAGTACTGGTATTTAATATGTTTAACTGCCTTATATTTCATATTTCTTACCCAGCTAGACATAGTCAAAACATAAACAGCAACCTGTTGTTGGCACATCATTGTCTGTGAAGGATTGAACAAACTAGGCCTAAAATATCAAGCATCTGAATATGTGCCAACACATCAGTTTGAAATTAAGCCCATCAGTTTTTTTTTCCATTGCCTTACACCAACAGTAAATTATTCAAAACTTGTCAGTTTAGTTTGGCCTGCCAGTGTGTAGGGCCCTTCAGTCATTCACAGCATGAAGAGCTTGTGAAGTGATATCATTTCCTATACTGGTTATAACTGATTTAAAAATAATATGGCAAAAGTTAGCAAACTTGCTCTTTCAGTCAATGCCATAGATTTGTACATAAGTGAAGTGATATGATTATTGAAGAGAGTAGCAAGATGGCATGCAGGATGAATGAAGGGGAAAATGTTATACATGTACATACATGTATATGGAAATAGAATATGGGCCGTTCATATGCTAGTAAGAGTGGTCATTTTATTATAAGGACATACAAGCATTCATATAGTATACATTGTATGTCATATTGTTTGTATATTGTACTTATGAACATATTTGTCAAAGAAATTATATACATGTATAAACATAATTGTCAGATGAGGCACATATGAAAATAATTGTCAAATAAAGCATATTTGACGTAGGTCACAGTTGCGTTGTTGATTAGATCAGAAAGTCCCAATGAGAAGTCCTGTGATTCTGTCCATGTTCCTGTCAAACCTTTTTTTTTCTCACCCATCCTTTTTCTTCAGTTACAGTCATATTTGTGGTTGTGAATTTATTCAGAATAACATTTTAAACTAGGAGTAACAAAACTGAATATCAGCATTTAAATTTTGTATTCATTTCTCATATCACATGTCTCGCCAGTTTTTCTGTTAGTGTTACATGTATTATAACTGATTTTGTTTTCTCTTTAATTCTTCACTAAAAATATATCAACAGGTCAGAAAGAGACACAAGTTTGAAGTACAATAAAACTACAATTCTGTTGAAGTGTAGCATCTTACCGCTCATTAGTCCAAGACAGAATAGAAAATAAGCCTCTACAAAAAAAGTGGATCCCTATCAAGGTTATACAATATACACATAACAGAAATTCGAATATGTATCTATAACATGAGTATGTGGTGCATATACAGTGTCGCCACTTTCCAGGTTGTGTGTCACGATTTGCTCTGCTGACAAAATGTTTACAAAGGATTAGTAGCATTGGATCAACTGCTATATCATAGATTCATGTGATCTTTCAGGTTACATTCACTTGTAATACTCATCTTCCATGACAAGAATTTAAAGCAGATATCGAAGACAGATTTGCACCATCCTTCCTGCTTCAGGAAGATTTAGAGTCGATTACTAACTTCAAAGTGAAATCAAAGAGTGTGTACAGAGACTGCAAGCAAATAACATACATGTACATGTCCGCAGATAAGAAAAACTGCAAGACAAAATGGCAATCACCAAGGGTTTGTTCTTGTTCAACCTCTCAATCTTTTAGGATTATCCTACTTAAAGAGCTGCCCGCATTTTTACTTTTAGTGAGAATTTTTGGGTAGAATTTGGAATTTGGACATTTTACCTGGACAGTGTCACTTCAGATACTCTTCATCGATTTTGAATTACCACGGGCTCTTTAACATGCGGAACGCATACACGGGACAATTGAAATATATTCGCCCTTATCCGAAAAGACTGGACATCGGCTTCCTTATCCACAGGAAGCCAGGGGGCCGTTGAAAAAAATGCCTTCATATCCTGCGACCTCCCAAATGGAAGGGGGGGGGGGGGGGGGGGGGGGGGGGGGGGGGGGGGGGGGGGGGGGGGGGGGGGGGGGGGGGGGGGGGGG
>JBCAUA010832398.1:436-14104 GCA_038406235.1 Peronia verruculata
CACGTTGCTGTTCGCTGCTGCCTCGTAAGTTTCGTTCTTCAGTCTCGGGTTCTGCTCCTTCGTCCCACTCAATCAATTGCGCTTGACTAGTACTAGAGCTGCTAGCAGCCACAAAGACGAGTAAGAAGAAAACGGAATAGAACTTCATGCTTAGAAACACAACAGAAGGCGATGACTTGGACTTGACTTGATGGATGGACCAAAAACTTCCTTTCTATTGTGATTTTGGGTTATAAAACGAGAGGCAAAGAATCTATTGAGCTGAGCTTAAGGACCTCAGAGCCAGAAGATTATGACCGTTATTTTACCAAATTTGAAATCTGGTTCCCCAACATGGCTCAATCTGTCTGGTCTATCTTCATGCCTGACTTTCACCAGCCGTTGTTTCTTGACTTCTTTGGTGGTTAGTAAAGAATGTTGGGGCAAATGAAGGATAACAGAAGGCAGCAGTTCATAATGTTTTTGTGAACTGAAAGTGCGTCATGGGACAACACAATAATCTATGGGTATGCATAAAATCTATGGAAGGTAGATTATAGATTAGATGATCCGTGATTTCGCTCAATGTTAATGCTTATCCCTATCTGCAATTGCTCGATACAGCCGTAAGCGTTCAATTCGACGCTTTTCAACATGACTTGCGGAAATTGCCTGACAAGATCAAAGCCTGTGTAAACCCTTGTTGCTGTCAGATTATGACGTGGATTGCTGTTCAGCATGCAATACATTGTCACGAAACGGCAATGTTCCCCAATATGCATAACCCTCTTCGTCAACTGACTGCAAGGCTAAGAGACGTCTCTAGAGTTACGAGGTCAGTCAGGTCCAACAAGAAAAATTTCTGTCACTTACAATACTTTTTTGACAGCTTTATCAGTCACACCTTGCCATAATTAACGTATTATTTTATGAAAACAAGTTATAAACAAATAGCGCGGATCCAAAGATAGTAATTACCTGTACCCGGGTAACACTTTTTGTTACCTTTAGACAAACCTCCGTAAAGATCATCCTACGTATCGACCCTTTCCAGCCTCCCCCCTCCCTTTTCCCCTCCTCCTCAATTTTTTTTCTTCTTTTCTTATTAGTGTTATTATTATTGTTGTTGTTGTTGCTGTTGTTGTTGTTGTTGTTGTTGTTGTTGCTACTATTATTAAAATTATATCAGTGCGTGAATAGTTAAGCAGTTTTCAGCAAAGAGTTTGACTTTAGTTTCGTGATTCTAATCAGAAAACAGGTCCCATTCAAGATGGTAACCACTAGAACAGAAAGTAAGAAATAAGCGAAGACCACCGAGTGCAAGGATCTTTAAGAAGATCATTCTAAAATTAATGGTTATACGTGTCTGTGGATAGTGCAATTGATAACGGAATAGAACGACGGAATTATTTCGTTATGGGGCAAAGTGAAAGTTTTTAACCAACGGCTTGTAGGCCTGTCCGGACAACGGCGTCTTGTGATATTACCCAGACAATACACGAGGAATTGAAATGCATATATGGTGCTGTTTTTAATGGTGTGCGCCTCTGAAACATTTACAAGGCAAGTCTTGGGTCATCTGCTGTCTGTTTCCCCCTTGTCCGAGATAAAATGCTGAAATATAAATAAAATGGAAGTGTCTAAAATCCCCGATCGGGGTGGTCTTGTGCTGGTAGAGGTCTCATACATGTTAGCGTTAGGGAGGGTCGTCACCCGCTCGTCGGACCTGCATGTTAGCGTTAGGGTGGACTTGCGCTGGTCGAAGGTCCCAGCAGGTTAAGCCAGCGGGATTGTTTTATTATTTGATATACTGTAGTGTCAGTCCGGGGCGATCGGGGATCGTAGTCCCAAACGCTAATTTCCCCGTTCGGGGATTTTAGCCGCTTCCAAATAAAATATACCTAACGTTAAAAAAAAAAAAAAAATTAATTAAATGTAAATATCTCAACTAGATTCTTATCATTTTTAGCACCGTTTACAATTTCAATGCTCAAACTGCGGGCTGTTGTGTTTGCTTTGTTCGACTTGTTCCTCACTTTCTATACGTAGTCTCAGATAATGTGGACCACGACCACCACAGGACCCGCTGAGCTAATTTGTTGGTCAAGTACGAGATGAGCGTGGGAAACACTATATCGTCACTAGTGCAATTATAGCCGCGTCTCTCATCGCCCGGCTCATTATTGTTTTCCTCCTCTATCAACAGTAACCGCTCTTGCCGTATTTGTCATCACAGAGGCTAATACACGTAACAACATCGCTGTCATAATAAATGCGCGACTGCGTGTGGTAACCGACGATTGATTTAAGAGTTCTGAATCGTTCTCCTTTCTTTCACATGATTTTAGTACATGTGTGTTCATAGAGGTGCACTGGAATATAAATGATGTCAAATAAAAAAAATTTTTAAAAAAAAAAAAACTTAAAAAATTATGAACGCGCCTGCCTAGTTTCGATGGGACTCAGATATTGATTTTAAATTTTCTGTAGCCTTTTCCTTTGGTTACCAGCTCATAATATCGTGAAAGTCAACAGAGAATTCGGGGAGTTGCTTTCCTGCGTAACAAATGAGACTTCATTAACAGCGGATGTTCGCCTGAATGCATCTGCAATGCATTTCAACGAAAATCTTGTGAATGTAACTCTCGGATCAAAGTTAAAATTTAATCATATAATGCATAGCTAGAATGGAGCGCAGGCCATTTTAACTTTCTGTAGATTATGAAAAGTTAGGATTGTGAGGCTTTTCCCACACATTAGATCTGTTTTTTTTTTTTGTTTGTTTGTTTGTTTGTTTGTTTGTTTGTTTTTGAACATGTGAGGTGAAGGCAATTTTCCCTATTGTCTTATCATTGAATGATATAAAACACATGTACATGTGGGAGGTTTTGTTTTTGTTCCCCGTTTCAGTCTGAGTACTAGCTCCTTGAAAATCATCAACATAATAATTATATATAAGGAATTTTAAGGATGGAAAAGATGGGTTAAACTAAATCCCTGATTGTTCATGAGTATATTTTGAGATAATATGATTTATGAAGGGTGAACCTGGACGGGACATTTTCTCTGAACTGATCTGATGCGGGATAGCCCAGTGGTCCTTTGTAGCAGCCATTAATGGCAGAGTTTGGGGACAATGAAGTAGATGGACAATCCTACAATCCTGCGTAGTACGTTGTTTGAAATGCGTAACAAGGGATGACCCGGAATGTAATCAGTGGCGTGTGACACGAACACCGTGTACCACAGACGTGCCGGGACTACGGCACGAATGTTGACGTTTGTTCGCATGACTGAATTTTATGTACTTTGAGAGAACGTCGTTTTCTATAGAGTTTAATTATTTCCGGCCTACAGCATTTAATAAGAGCGTTCCGTAGAATGAGCCATTTTGACCGTCGGCGAAATTACTTCCCTTTGCCCAGTACAAGAGGTATAACACAAGCATGGTAAAGAAGGAAAATATCACTTTTTCGATTGTTATGTGAAATATAATAAACAGAAAATTCAGAAAAATTCACCATATGATGAATATGTTTTTTTCCTATTGTGATAATTTTTTCATAATTTTTTGCACTACATGTTTCAAATAACAAGAGAAAAAGTGATTTTTCCCTTCTTTGCAATGCTTGTCCTACACCTCTTGTACTTGGCAAAGGGAAGTAATCTAGCTGGCTGAAAAAATGGCTCATTAGAAGTTATCCCTTTGGATAACTTTATTCTCTCTTTTTTTAAGTGTATTTTTTATCAAGTGTATTATTACCGTGTGGTATTGAAAAATTGTAGTAAAGTGAAGAGGTAACTCTCTCAAAGCCGCGTTATAAGGAACTTTGCGAGCTTTGTCGAAGTACTTTCGGTCTGAGAGAGCTGTTGGTGTTGGCCTGCTTCTGTCTGATGACGTACTTGTTGGGATAGACTCACCGTGACCTTAACTCTTTGACAGAACGTCTATTTCTTCACAGTTTATTTGTTTGCTGCCCACGTCCCCTCCCCCCCCCCCACACACACACCTATTCAAACACTATTACAAATTTGCAGAATATCATATTTAATGACAGCGTAATGCCCGGGGGATCTTTGCGCACCAACTGCTGGAGACAGTGAAGGCACTACAGAGAGGGAGAGAGACTACAGTGTTGCACCCTTCTCTGGTAACATTTTGTTTATTGAGCATAAGAGAGATGGCTCAACAACATTCTACATTTAATCGCCTTTTTTTTTTTAAACAATATTTGGTCAAAGTGTGTCGGAAACTTATCTCATCACAATTCAACTACTGTACTTTCCCACCTATTCAACAATGACTTCTCACAATCTTACAACACAACCTATCGCTTTACTTCATTCTCTGAACTCTGTTGTCTGTCTTTTAAACAAGAGACCGCAAAACTGTACAGCTCGTCTCTCAAAATAGACGATTTTCTTTTTTTTTTAAGGGAAAGGGAAAGGGGAGGGAGGGGGATGTTTGCCATAGTAAGTTAGAATTGTGTGTTGGTGTGAGGCAGCAAACCACAGAATGACGCGTTTGGTTGTTGTTTGTACGCGTTTACTTTGAGTGAACATCTGAACTTACAATGTGACATCTCCTTGTGTGACAAAACCGTGGTTATTCTTGTCGCTGTCGTTATTTTTTTTTTTTTTTTGTTATTGTTGTTATTGTTATTCTTGTTGTCGTTGTTTTATCCCATTTTCATAGCTCCATGGTGTTTGATTAGCACTTTACTATTATTGGATGAGCAGAAAGTATGGTTAAAATAACTGATCATGCATTCTCCAGAAGAACCGAACCTTTTACCTTCTTGGTCACTCGCTCATAATCGTTACATAAACGTTACATCATAATCACCCACACACGTTGTTACATATAATGTCAAACATCAACATCACAACATGGGCACGGAAGGTAGCCTATATGTTTTGAATAATGTTCTTTTAGAGGGACTACGTAGATAATGAATATAAATTTAACACAACAATAACACTATTGTTATTCTAGCTAAGGGAAACAACTCTTGGGTGAATAAAGGGGAATAATTAAATAGGTCCCGTAACAGAATCCCACTATCAAGATCGAAGGCTTGTCCTAGTAAACTGATGATCTGTGCGCCAGCACTCGAGCAGTTTAAAAGCAGACAGGTCGTGTGGAAATGACTGAGCCAACGGACGGTTTTAATGTTCGGACTTTCCCAAATTGTAATGCTTATTGTTATGCTGTGTTGGTTAATCTTGGACGGATCATCTCGTCGTGACATGTTTTGCATATGAGAGAGATAGGTACGCAGCTTTTTTTTTAATCACATAATACAATAGTGTTACGTCATTTTTTTACCACGGTTGTTGACAGCTGAGATAACCACCACTACAGGAGGTTGAAAAGCTTATAAACACCTCACGTTTTTTGACAGTTGAAGCCACTTCTCATTCTCTCAGTCCTTCTCTCTCTCTCTCTCTCTCTCTCTCTCTCTCTGCCTTTCTCTCTCTATCTCCCTCCTCTCTCTCTTCACTCCCGTCCCTTTCTCTCTCTCGCCCTTTCCCTTTCGAATGGTTTTACTCACTTTTTTTTTTTTGTATTGATTTGTTTTGTTTTGTACATTGTTTTGTTGTTTGTTCGTTGTTTTGGCTGTTTATTATCACTTAGAAGTGGAAAAGGGCACTGGCAGACAAACTTACTGTGTGTAGCGTTTTCACTCTCAGCCGTGTCTGGTGGCACTCACGAACTGACGGGCAAATCATTTTGTAGAGACGTCGTAGATCTTATTTACAATCTGCTGTTCATCATGAGAGATAACAAAGTTGACAGCTCTGAAATAAATGGACACATCGGTGTGCTCCTTGATATTCAAATCCTCTCTTTCTCTCTCTCTCTCTCTCCCCCCCCTCTCTCTCTCTCTCTCTCCCCCCTCTCTCTCTCTCTCTGTCTCTCTCGCTTTGTTTCTTTTTCTTCTTACTGTTTTTCACTTTCTCTTTTTCTTGTCTTTTCTTCCTCTTTCTGGTCCTGACTCTTTCTCCCCCTTTTTGGTTCTCCCCCCCCCCCCCCTTTTTGTCTCTCTCTCTCTCTCTCTCTGTCTGTCTTTTTTTTTTTTCTTCTCGCTCTTTCTCACTTTCTCTTTTTCTTTAGTGTTCTCTCTTTCTGATCCTGTCTCTTTCTCTCTCAATTTGGTTTCCCCCTCTCCCCCCCCCCTCTCTCTCTCTCTCTCTCTCTCTCTCACTTTCTTTCTCACTTTCTCTTGAAGGCTTAGCAGGCAACGTATTAAATGTGGATAAGGCACTTCTTTGTTGTTATGTTGTTGTTGTTTTGCTGTTGTTTTCTTGCCTGTCCAACAAAAGCCACGAGGAAAAGAGGCCAGACTGCTTAATACTATCTCGTAGGATTTGAAACTTCTAACTCTGTAGCAAGTGGCCGTTTTCTTATACACTTGTGTCGCCATGTCGCCGTCGCTGCTGTTCCTTTTCCTGTATGATTATTCAGTTAATTTCAACATTTTTCTTTTGTTTTGCTGCTGTTGATGTATTATGATGGCCTTCTAATTCCTTCGGTTTTGCGCATAGCACTGCAACCTTCCGGCTCCTGCCGGTGTCCTAATTATTGAGGTTGCCGGCGCAGCTTCTGCCGTCATGATGGACATAACAGTTGACGTTGATGATGCTGCGGCTGTTATTGTTCTTCTGTTTCTTCCTCTTTCTCTTCCTCATTACCTTTTTTCCTCTTCCTCTTTGTCACCCCCCCCCCACCCATCTCTTCTTCTTGTTCATCTTTTTCGTCCGCCTTTCCTTCTTCTGCCTCCTTCTTTTTATCTCTTCGATGCTTCTTCTAGCTCTCGTTTTTTAAATGTTATCTTATCTCTCTCATTTTCTCTCTTCCTCCACCTCATCAGTCTTCTTCGTTCTTTTCCTCCGTCTTCATTCTCTTTATTCTATCTTTTATGCCATCGCTTCTTCTGTCCTTTCTTCTTTCTCATCTTTTCTCTATTCGTCTTTTGGTTTTCTTTTTCTTCTCCTATATTCTTTCATGCCTCTTCTTATTTATGCCCTCTCCCTTCTCTCTCTAGCGCTGCTTTTTCCCTGCCTGCATCTTGTTCTGGATGACAACAGTCTGCGGTTATGACACCTGGAGGTGTCGATGAGTCAGGAGGTAGTTAGGGGAAAACCCATACAGTCAGGCCACCAATCACGTCGTTATGTTCCTTTCATGTCATTTGTCATGCTCTCACCTATAGCCAGTCCTCTGTGACGGTCCTTGATAGTAATGATCTTAAGCCAATCAGTCAGTCCTTCACATAGTTCATTAGGCAGCCTTATTTTGCCTTATTGTTCAGTCAGTCAACTAGCGAGTTCCCTGACCGGCTACCTGCGTTCTTTTTTTACTTGTTGTTCATTATGTGGTTTGTTTGTTTGTTTGTGTTGTGTTGTGTTGGAGTTTAACGACAGATCAGCAGATTACGTCTATATTGTGTCAAACACGGTAAGATACGTTTACACGTCAAGAAGAAGTGAGGAAAGAAAGCGGGACAGAAGACAGGAACAAGGAGAGAGAGAAGAGATGTCTCCCCTGGAATGTCTCCAGGGGAGACATCCCTTCAGTGGTGGGCTTACACCGCCTGCAGGTGGGAACAGAGAACCTACTTTTAAACCCTGGGGAGTTCATTATGTGCATTTGTGTGTGTGTGCGTGGGTTTGTGTGTGTATATTTGTGCGTGTGTGTGTGTGTGTGAATGTTATGTAGTCACGTACATGAGTTACAGCCAACCATTTCACGCTGTCATCGATTGTGTGATAGTAATATGTTTTTCTGCTGTTGTATTTCTTGTTCTCTTTCTCTCTCTTTTTTTTCTCTCTCTCTCTCTCTCTCTTTCTTCTCTTTCTCTCGTGACTTCACCCCCTCCCCAACCCCTTCTTTCTCTCCTTTAACCCCCCCTCCTTTTCTCTCCTGTTCCCCGTCTCTTTCCGTCTATTGTCCTGTTCTCAATGACGGCACTTCGCTGTTAGGTGAACCCAGTCCTGGAGATATGAAGGAGTCAACGGCGAACAGTTTGGGAAAAAAAGACGCAGATCTAGTCCGTCACGCCACAGGACCTGGTCATTTGTGTTCCTTTCATAATTATCTTTGTCAAGTCCTTACGGTAACATGTAACCAAGCATCTCCCGCGGTCATTGGTGATGTGGCTTTTAGCCCACCAGCTTCTCCCCTTGTTGGTCCATTAGCTTATTTATTTTGCTTACTGTTCAGTCAGCTTAAGATAATTTCCTGCTGGGGGTTGAAAAGCGAACTATAGACCTGTTCAGTCAGTGAATGAGCAAGCTCCCCGCCCGGCTTTTATTTTTTAAATTGGCCTTCATTTACTGATTTTGTATGTTTTTTCTTTATGTCTAAATCATACAGTCATAGTTAAGCATTTCATGCTGTCTTTGGTTGGTGTTCTTTAATCAGTCTATCGGTCTACCGTCTTGTTTGGAAACAGCTCTTAATTTCTTAGCTGACAAGCTCAGTGGCTGACTTTTTTTGATGTGGTCAGCAAACTGCGCCCGATTTTACGTGGACAAACCGCGTCATGGAAACTATCACCATTTTATTCTGCTCGACCACTAAGTCATAGTGTTTTACCTGCCAGATCCCGCCAATCATCTGTCTCTTTAGCGACCTCATTAAATGTTTATTGGGGCAGTTGTTGAATTCTCTACCCAATCCGTTTCATGTCAACGATCTTGTTGATACTGGCAGATTGGATTCTTGTAATCACTTCTGAATGTTACATCCGCTGCTGTAATCCGTTTTCAGCGACAATATTAGCAATATGGATGTCATGGATTTTAATGAAATGCTGCTGAAGAGTTAATTTTAATACATACAAGAGACAGCAGAGGGAACCTACAAATCTTGTTAAGGTTAACCTCACCCTCGACATCATCGTCTCTGATGTGTTGTATAAATCATTAATGCTTTCTGTGAAATGAAGTTACACGTTGTCATAACTGCAGCGCATGTTAACCATTTGCAAATCTTACAGCCCAAGTCACTCACTGCCTTTCATCCCAAAGTTGTCATGCCAGTTCTGTTTTATGCATTAGATCACAGCCGTGGCTTTTTGCAACACGGGCACTTGTATATCCATAGCAGCTGCTGGTACTGGTAGTAAATTGCACCGACTTAACGCTTTTCATAATGTCACCTATTGTCCTTTTCTAAACGCCACAATTACTTTTTTTCACCCCGATAACTTAACTATGCTCTCTGGCTTTTCATTATTTTGGCTTCCTGTTCAGTTTGTGTTTGCTGGCTATCTAGGTTGGTCTTTTATTGCTTTGAGTTCACTTTTTGTCACTATTTTTATTATACTTGTAGCCTTTTAATCCCAAGAAAGTAAGATTATCTCGGCTTTGAACGTCTAGGCAGTTTGGTAAGAACTGGTGCATAGAAACTGGGAATTTGAAAATGCTTTTCAGACAGCGACGTTTCGACCTACTCTCCATCTGATATTTAACTGGCAATGATTCTTCAATGCATATAACATGAACATGGGATCTCCGAAATGAATTCGACCTTATCCGAGAAGGCTAGGCATCGGGCTGCACAACCCAAGAAGCTAAGGAGCAGATGCCTAACTCCACGACCACGGTGGCTCCCTCCATTTGGTTCATTTGGCAGAGAGTACTAAAGTTGTTCGAATAAAAAATTTAAAAAAAGACAGTAATCATTTCAATGTAATCCATTTGAATACATAAATTAACTTTGCCATTAAGTTAACGTTGGCAAAAGAAAAAGCGGCAGATGTTTAACTGACAGAATTCTATTCTATGATCTCTATAATAAAGATGACCAATCAACACCGCGGCGCCACCAGAAAGAAGTAGAGTTGGAAAAAAAAGTTCAACTCAACAAAATCGAGATTTAATTTTGTGATCTCATTTCTAATATAATTATCATTACAATGGACGAAATGCAGTTTCCAGAGAATAATGTGATATCATAGGTTTTTTTTTTTTTTTCGTTTCTTTGTTTTGTGATGGAGAGGGTGGAGGGGGGTGAACAGTTCTGTATGGTACATGTATGTTTGAACGTGTGGGGAAACAATTAAACGGGGATCATAAAGGTTTTTTTGTACAAATTATATGGACGTCGTAAAAGGGAAGGTCTCAGTGCAGGTCGTAAATAATAACCACAAGTGCCTTCTATTAGGCGCCCATAGCGATACAATGGGTGGCCAGTAAGTCACTACTCATCCATATATTTTATGTACTCGGTAGATCTGTGCCATGTCCCTCGTTCTCGTTACATAATATTGAACCACGACATTCCGTGAGACATTTTGCCCAACACCGCTGTTTCAAATGCCATGGTAACAGCTGCCTTCAAGTCATCATTCAAATTACTGTAATTATATGGATGGGGAGGGACTTACGCGCCTCTCTGTATATGGGCAACTGAATGAGAAGAAAATGAATCACTTACTTCTTGTCATTCGAACGATTGATCATTAAAAAATATCATAATAAGAAGAAAACATTTTCCCTATATCCTTCAATTTTCCGGAATTTTTCATGATGTAAGTTTGAGGCAAAGAACACAAAAGTGATTTTTCCTCCTTCTTTACACAGCTTGTTCAACATTCCTTGTGTGTGGCAAAGTAGAGTAATGGGGCTGATCAAAGCATCTTGTGTGTGGCAAAGTTGAGCATTATTAGAGCTGGTCAAAGCATCTTTTATGTGACAAAGTAGAGTAGAGGGCTGATCAAAGCATCTTTTATGTGACAAAGTAGAGTAGAGGGCTGATCAAAGCATCTTTTATGTGACAAAGTTGAGTAATGGGACTCATCAAAGCATCTTGTGTGTGGCAAAATATAGTAATGGGACTGATCAATGGCATCTTGTATGCAGCAAAGTAGAGTAACGGGGCTGATCACAGCATATGCCATTTCGCTCTGACCTCAACGTCATAATGAATACTCAGTATACACAATACACTGTCTGGTTGCTGTGCAAGTCTTTTGGGTATGAGCAACGTTACAGTCGCTTCTACAACATAGTAATTCTTCTCTTTGTGCAGTAACAGAGGGTGACACCAGTGCTTTGAGTGTACTTTTGACGAAAAAAAAAAAAATCCCTTGGAGGAAAGGGGGGGGGGGGGGAGGAGGCTGACGGATGCCGTGGCTGTGTGATTTGGAGTCTGCTCCATGGTGAAAACAAACTACATCGGTGACATTATGGTTTCGACCTGAGGGCTCTCCCTTTGGGGGATGGGAGGACAAGAAGATCGAAAACATGTTTTTTCAGCGACTCAACGATCCCTTGGCTTCCTCAGGATAGGGAAGTCCGACGTCTAACCTTCTCGGATAAGGGCGAATATATGTCGGAGGCCCTGTGTGTATGTTACGCACGTTAGAGAGCCATTGGCAGTTCAAAATTGATAAACGCAGAGTGCCGCTGTCCGGCCAAAATTTCTAAATTCCTATTCACAAAAATCCTCACCAAAAAATAAACAGTTACTTAAAGCTGAGATAATCTTATTTGTTAGTAGTGAAAGGTTTAACAAAATAAACAAACAAACAAACTTATCCCCAGAAAACTGATTTATCGAGTTGCGAGAGATTGTCGTCGGACTCAGGATCTAAAGTTTCGATATTTTATTCTTGGGAAAGATGGTTTACATACATTTCTTTAGTCGACTCAGGTTAAAATGTGTACCCGAGTGTAAACAGTGAATAACGTTGTTAGATTGATAAGGCCTAACAGGCAGCCGCCTTGTTTTCATCCCAGGAAGCTGAGGACGTTGATTGTCTCCATTGGTTCTGTCAGGGTAACGCATGTAATAGGTAATAAAGCGCTTAGAGCCTGCACCGTGCGGAAATAAGCGCTATATAAGTGCTCTCTACTATTGTTATTATTTTAGTCATAGCTGAGTAACAGGAGAAAGTTATGGGGGGAAAAAAAGAGAAAATGTTCTGCCAAAGCAGGTGAGAATATTTCACCACTGTATGGTCATGTAGCCATTTCTCTCTCTCTCCCTCTCTCTCCCTCTCTCTCTCTCTCTCTCTCTCTCTCTCTTTCTACATTTGTCTGTCTCTTTGTCTCTGTCTGTCTGTCTCTCTCTCTCTTTGTCTCTTTCTCTATATCTGTCTGTCTCTGTCTCTCTCTCTCTCTCTCTCTCTCTCTCTCTCTCTCTCTTAAAACTGTTATTAGCCCATGGGCTGAGTCATGAACGCGATCGCCACTCAACCATTCAGCCACCTCCCACCCCCACCCCGCCTCTCTCTTTCAATGCCTCCCCCCCCCCCCCTCATGCGGGCACAACCAATGACTTTTATGATGATGTTATTGCTAGCATGCTACACACCCAGCAGGATGGCATGACAGCAGCTTGTCCAGTATATCTGTGGTTATCACCGGTACCTACACTGTTATTTGGAATATGAATTTGGTAGTATGAGCAGCGGCTGACGACGTTGACTTGCCACACTTCACAATATGACTGTTCAGAATAGATGTTGTGAAGCTGTTGTTGTCATCACTAAAGCGTACACACATTGAAAGAACGAACCTTAACCGTTTGTCAGTGGTGTAGACGTTTCTTCCCTCTACACATTGCAATGTTGTTAGGAGCAGTGGTGTCGTACATGCAGTTCAAACCAGACCGAATGATTCCAGTCTTTATAATTATACACTCGACAACAGAGTTGTTTTGATGTTGTGAAGTTGTTAATATCCCTACTACACACAGGAAGGGGAACTTGATCATTTGTCAGTAGTATCGACGTTTTTTTCCTTCCACACGCTGCAATGTTGTGAGAAGTTGATTCCACGGTTTAAACCATAGCGGACGACTCCCTGTTCTACACTTCACAACAAAGTTGTTTTGATGCTGTGATGTTATGGCTACACACAGCTCGTGAGAACTCGGCAACCCTTCAGTACTGTATTCCAGTTTTCCCGTCCATTCACTGCCGTGTTGTTTTGGAGTTAATTCCTTAGCGTGTTTGGAACAAGACCGGACTGACCTACGAATTACACTACCGCTCTCTTCAGA
Organism: Peronia verruculata; assembly: GCA_038406235.1. NCBI lineage: Eukaryota > Metazoa > Mollusca > Gastropoda > Systellommatophora > Onchidiidae > Peronia > Peronia verruculata. Next base: position 13,434 of record JBCAUA010832398.1, read on the forward strand.
TCTGTGTTGTTTTGATGATGCTATGCTGTGGTTGTGGTGGTGGGAACACACAGTAAGGAAACTTGACAGACACTTGTCAATATTGTAGTAGGAGTTGGCCCATTACAGCCCTGTTGTTAGGAGCTGATTCTGTGGTTTGAACACAAGAGAGAGAGAGAGAACGGTTCTACGGACTCACTTCACATCAGTGGTGTTTTGAGGTTGTGATAGTGTTGTTACAGGAAGACACGGTAGGTGGTTCTGGTTGGTTCTGAATGATTCAGCCTAGCATAGTAATGCTGCAGTAATACATTTGGCTATGCTTCTGTCTGTTTTAGTTGTCATCATCGTTGTCGTTCTTGTTGTCGTTATAGTGGTCGCTGCTGTTGCTGTTCTTCATTGTCGTTGTTGCTCTGATTACTGTTGTCGGGATTGTTGTTGATACAGTTGATGTACTGTTGTTGTTGTTGTTTTGTAGTTGTTGTTGTTGTTTTGTAGTTGTTGTTGTTATTGTTGTTGTTTTGTAGTTGTTGTTGTTGTTGTTGTTTTGTAGTTGTTGTTGTTGTTATTTTGTAGTTGTTGTTGTTGTTTTGTAGTTGTTGTTGTTGTTGTTGTTTTGTAGTTGTTGTTGTTGTTGTTGTTTTGTCGTTGTTGTTGTTGTTTTGTAGTTGTTGTTGTTTTGTTGTTGTTGT
>JBCAUA010832409.1:0-14104 GCA_038406235.1 Peronia verruculata
TAGATAGATAGATAGATAGATAGATAGATAGATAGATAGATAGATAGATAGATAGATAGAGATAGATAGATAGATAGTAGAAAGAATATATTATGTGGTCACTCTATCACCTCAGCCATCTTTTCAACTTAATCGGTACGTTTTATCTATTGTCATTTTGCTACGATGTTTCCAATTTCATTTGTCAAACGTTTGTGTCGAATGTTTTGTTAGTAACTTCAGTTTTGTTTAAGATTAGTTAGCATCGGATCTCATATTTTGCAACTGTACAGCTGGATATGCGGAGAATTTTCTTGCCCGTTCTGATGGCAATATGGCAATATCCCCTGATGTCTATTAAGTTTTATTTCTCTCTCTCTCTCTCTCTTTTTCTCTCTCTCTTTCTCTCTCTTTGCACTTACTGGCAGCCTGGTAGTTGCCATATGTATCTTCAACTTCTATTTCTTCTTTTCCTTCTTCTTCACCATCATCTTCTTCTTCATCTTCTTCGCCTTCTCTTCTTTTTTCTTTTCCTCCCTTGTTTTCTCCTTCCTGTTGTTCCTCTTTCTGTTTTTTTCTTCATGTTCTTCCTCTTATTCTTCATCATGTTTTCCCATAAGTACCACGTTTATAACAACCATCATGCTCCTTCATCCCTGTCTTTGTCTATTAGAGATACGCCGTTCCTGAGTTTATTCCATGTCTCCCTGTAATGCAGATTTTTAACGTTAGTAATACTTGGTTTTATCTCAGCCTTATTTTCACCGCAAGTTGCATATCGAAACGGTTCTTTCCATGCAATACTTTTTTTTTTCTAAACAATGTCTGAGAGGTCCTGCCGCGCTTGTAGAACTGACAAAGAGAAGACAGACAAAACTATTTTTTTTGTGAAAGTTGCACAATTCCAAAGTCCATCTTGAACGATCTGCTTCGAACATGTAATGTGTATACATAACATATTATTACAACTAATGCCCTGTTCCTCAAGATCACTTGCTTTATCTACACTTATACTTTACTGCTCTTCTTCATCTTTTTGTTTCATCAGAAGAATGTATGAAATGTTTAATTAAGTGGTAGATTCGTAGAACCATCGTAGGTTTGCCTTTCTGTCCCTATCCCTGTAGCTCTGCTGGCTTTGCCATAATAATATGGGGATGTCAGTCTAGATCTAATGTATTTAGCGTTGGATTCCTTTGTGTTTGCATTGAGCGGTTCTTTGAGGAAGGAAGTTTTATATTGGTTGTCCTGACAGTCGCATTAAATAACTAACTATATCATAGATCAACAAAGATGTCTGTCAATGATTGGTAACAGTGAGATATAAGCGAGATCTAATTGCATTGTTTATACAGCTCTCGGGTTACGCATGCCCACAACTTTATGTGCCCAGCTGAAATCGAAATCAAAATCCTTGATCTTCTAGGGAGGTCTATTTCTCTGCTATTTTTTCTTATAGCAGCGTGTGTCCCAAAAAGACCGGAGACTTGGCCTGTCATATTGATGTTACATCACCAAGGACTGAGGGCTTTGCCAAGATCAGTGCAGCTGAACGGGAGGAAGAAAAACAAACCACCACCAGACTCAGGCAAACACACACAACCCGACAACAACATTAACACTAACACGCTTTGATAAAAGTTTTTTTCCCCTGAAATCGCGATTTCGGGAGATTCATCTCTCATTATCCATTTAAAGAGGGGTGGCGATTTAGCTTTATGGTAGATCAATTTAAAGAAAAAAAAAATTTATATATATTTCCCTTTCCTCTTTTTAACATTATGGATTTGGCAAGTTATATTTGAATGAGTGAGGAAATGTGATTAAAAACAAAACAAGACAAAACTAAACAACGCAAAACAAACAGAAAAAAAAAAAAACTCGTTTTGAAGTTAAAGCATAACAGTGACAATTAATTATCATCAACGCGGCCAGTTAGCTATCATACTTAGACTCACGGCCTCCTTTGAATGATCTTCTGGAAGAAACTACCAACTTATGTTTGAGATTTCGCTCTTCATCATAAGAATTATCTATTTCTGCTTTGTAAACTAACGCCCCAGTCATTCAACAATCGCTGGTGTTTATGACATGAGGTTTTGAGTTGTAGTGCTTGCAATAATTGCCACGCAAGTAACCATATTTAACGGTTATTAATTTTGTTTCGTTAATTTTTTCTTTACTGCCACCTGCCACATAAACAATATATAATGTTATTATATATTTTGTGTCGTTAGTTTCCCGTGCAAAAAAAAAAAAAAAGAAATGGATTTGCCCATTTCTTCAAAATGTCTAAAATTTGAGACATTGTTGGCTGACTGCCGTCAATTTATTAGTCTGTGACTGACTGTGACGATAGATCATAATCATGAGTCAAAACAATTTTTCTTAGTTCCAAGAAAGATTGTCTTACACTGCAATTTAGCTTAAAACATTAATGTTCGATCTTGCATAGGTTTCCTCCTATGTGCTAGGATTCCAGACCTATCTGTCGTCACTAACAAAGTTGACAAATGTCAGCCATAGTGTGTAGCATGTCGATTAGTATTATTACTTTCACATGAGTCAAACCTCAATAGCTTTGTGCCGACCAAGCGAAAGGTTGGAAATACCAGGGTGTATTTTTAGAAGGGGTACAAATACTCCAAACTATCCATAAATTTGCCTCACTTTTCCGTTTGACCCTGTTACGGTGGGGAGGAAATGTGTGACTAAAACTCTTCCCTGTGAGGTTATAGAATCTAGATGACCTCCAAATAATAGAAGAAGTTAGTAGTATTAATGATTTAATGGTGTAGGAAAAATTATGACGTACGTCCGGGGTCGGATTTTTCTCGAAGTTTTGCGTTCAATTAGTGTGGGATTTCGTGGTGGAGCGCAATGCACATAAAAGAGTACTCTATTTCAGTAAGGGGTACAAACACCCCGCCGGGATTTCCAGATATGTGCTTAGTCGAATATGAACGATTCATGGATTGTATGAGGTGAACAAAAGTTTCAAGCTACGTCGACTGTAGCCAGAGACATAATGCACATATCAGAAAAAGGGAATGACCCATAATGCCGGCTTATTTCAGAAAAAAAAAAAAAAATGACCTAAAAGAACAGTTTTGCCTATAAATGATATATTTTAAAAAATTATTCACACCATTGTTGTTTTTTTTAGCCTTACATTCCTAAGAAAGTAGGATTATCTCGGCTTTTAGAAGTTGCCAATTTTTGCTGAGAAATTTTGTGGGTGGAAATTTGGAATTTAGAACTTTTGCAGGGACAGCGGCACTCAGCCTACTCTTCCATCGGTTTTTGAACTGCCAAGAGTTCTTTAACGTATATAACGTACACACGGGACTTCCGAAATATATTCCACCTTATACGAGAAGACTAGACGTCGGGCGTCCATATCCACAGGAGGGAACCGTTGAGTCACTGAAAAAAAATGTGAGTTTTCGATCCTCGTGTCCTTCCATCCTCCGATGCAGAACCCGCGAGTCGATCCCGGTCTGTTTCCTCCATGAGCAGACGCCAAACCACAGAGCCACTGCACCCCCCCCCCCCCCCAATTCACACCACAGCATCCTGACATACTCTAAATACTCTACACATAAGAGAAATATCTTCTTATTCAGAGCTGATTTTTTTTATTATTCTACAATACCAAAAAAAAAAAAAATCAGACCACCTTTATCACATTCTCTATCCCCCGATCTCTCGGTATGAGTGCTGTGACTTATGGGATATAAAACGTGAATCACGTGATTGCAGTAAGTTACCTTCTGATGTCCTACAAAATCATAAGTGCTGTTCTCCAACGAGCTAAGTTATTTCCCTTTGCCACGTACAGGAAGTATAAAAGCACTGTAAGGAGCTTGAACAAAAAAAAAAAAAAAAAGTCTTGTAATGTAAAACTTGTGGGGTATAAAATTATGAGAAGCACGTTATTACGATGAGAGAGAGAGAGAGAGAGAGAGAGAGAGAGAGAAAGAAATTTCATCACACAGTGACATTATTTTCTTCTTTCAGAATTTTCTGTTATCGTGTTTTAAATATCAGAAAAAAATGAATGATCCCATTACACCGACTTATTTCAGATGAAAAATCGACCTAAAGGAACAGCTTTGCCGATAAATAACATATTTTAAAAATTATTCACACCCCAGCATCTTTGTATACTAAAAATACTCTATACAGAAATATTTTCTTTTTTTAAATAGCCAGCGAAAACGTAGTTTTTTTTTCTCTCCCTCTTTAAAGTGCTTAAATTACACCGCTTGTATTTGGCAAAGAAAGTAGTTTGCCTGATGGTCAAAAGGGCTCATTTAACTGTAATGTAAAATTGGTTTTGTCAAAGTAGGCTAGAGTACCACCAACAGGGCAACCTCAAACTTCAGCAAAGCTGAAAACCTTACAAAGATCTGTCTGTTCACTCCAAACCACCAGTAAGAGAGCCTGTCCATTTAAACACAAACCGCATTACGGCAACGATGAACTTAATGTGGTGCGCGTCGAGAAACTGGGTTAGTGCCGGTCAATGTCCCAATTGCCCTAGAAATTATGTAAAAATAAAACGGTCGTTCCAGTTTTGTAAGGCTTCCTTCAGTGAGCAATCTTCTGTCTCTATTTTCAGCGGAGTTTTTATTGTCTATGAGTTATCTAGAAGCGGAGCGCGCATTTTGAAATATCGCTATCGAGTTCGACAGAATAAAAAATAACATGTTGGAAATACTTCAAAATCTACCTTTCTTTTAAGTAAGAAAGGGGAGAGAAGAAGAAGAAGAGTGAAATATAAAAAGAGAAAAGAAACGTGATAAGAGAAAGACAAAAAAAAGGGCAAAAGTATACACACGCACCCACCCACACAGAGAGAGAGAGAGAGAGAGAGAGAGAGAGAGAGAGAGGGGGGGGGGGGGAGAGAGAGAGAAAGAGAGAAAGACAGAGTGAAAAGCTTCCCTGTCTGCGCAAAACGCCTCACTTTTAATTTCATCAGCTTAGAACTTGAATAAATAGGATGGCGGCTTTTTCAGTTTACTTTTTTTTGTTCTCATCAATATACCTTGTATCGTTAATCCAGTCTCTCCCTTCAGAGGATTCAATTTTCATTAAGAAATAAATTGTTCAAGCTTGTTTGTTGAGGAATTTAAACAGGGCCAGTTTTCACAAATTAAGACATTATCACTCCTGGGATTTCTTTAGCTCGCAGGTGTTCTTTACGAATAAGAACACCAATACGAATACTCCGTTTGTCAACAAGGAAATACATCCATAGATAATTGATGATCTGTGTTGAAATCACTGACGAGTCAGAAATCAATACCCATTTATTTTAGTGAGTGATATTTTCATGCACAGTCCACTCTTTATGGGCTGGATAGATTCGTAACTATTTCTGACATTTTAGACAGAATTTGTGGTATCCGATAAGTTCCTCAGGCCTAAACCTTGGACAAGCAGCTGGAGAAAACACGTCTCGTTAGCTATCAGGGGCGTCAGGTATGAGTTTATACTAAATAAATAAGAACAAAATAGCCTAGTTCTGACTTTAGGTCTAAAAACTGAACCTAAAACAAATGGGAGTAAATCGTGAAAAAAATTAGAACGGTCACTGAAGACGGATTTAAAAGACACTAATTTGTATTTGATATTGGCCAGTGAAATGATTACGAATTTTGAATTCCTGTTCTGTACCTCTTCGTTGAAAGGTCTGAAATCTTTTCACGCGCGTTATGTAATCTCTAAAAGCTGAATCAGCACTCTCTTTGGCCAATAAACACCAAATCTTTATCTAAAATTCCATCAGAAACAACAAATTAAACACTATTCTAGATCTGGTGGAAATACTATTGATTAAAAAAAAAATCAGGCTTTGCACCATCCTTATCATAGAGATGACTTTCATCTATTTATTTTTTGTTCTTTCCTTTTCTTTTTAAATAAGCCTACGATTTCAAAAAGATGGCTTTTTATTAAAAATAACCACAATTATAACATCCGAGAATCATAGTGGGGTCAGTCAGACAGTAGAGAACTATGGTCGGTCTCCTGGAACTTCTGGTTACTGGTTCACATTATGTCTTTCAACCTCCTTTCTGCTGGTTATCTCGACGGGCTCTTGGAAATACAGCTGCATTTTATGTGATGATACTTTCATAATAATACAGCGCAATCTCCCACCGCTTCTTAATTGAAACAGTTCCAAGCTCTCATTGGTTACATTATTATTATTATTCTACACGTTTGAATGTTGTTTTTTTTTTTCTTTAAATTTCAGAATTTTTTTTTTTTTTTTATAGAAAAACATACAGCTAGCTATAAACAAAATTGTAACATCATCAATAAAAAGTTTGTAGAGCATCTGCCCATCTACTCCCCTCCCCGTCTGTTTTTTTTTTTTTTTTAAATCGTTTTTGTTGTTTTATGATTGTTTTAGGTTTCTACATTCAACAGCATGGCCCATAGCGACGAGGAAGGGGTGTCAAGAAGGAAATACACAGCTAAAGCAGGTGAAGTTTTTGCGAAGACTAAGCCAATTAAGTCTACCACAGTCTACAGCTGAGTCTCGGAGTCTGGGCTGTAAAAATCAATGTTTAATGTAGTTCCTGCCAGGTCTTAAATCTGTAGGAGACATTTGGGCACTTCTGGTAAAAGCCCGTGGAGCTCTTACTGAACTTAGCTTCTGCTCTATGAGGACGTGGGAATATCTGAAAGTTAACGCGGCCGGAAAGATATAATTTGTGTTTCAGAGGAAAATGTAGTCTTTATATTGAATGAAACCACAGAGATCAAAATTATTTTCTGAGGCGCCACTGAAAGAAGCAAACTTCAATCCCAACCCCCCCCCCCCCCCTTCAATGTAAATGGTATCGCTTACTCATGCCACAGGGACATCGATCTCGGATATTTGTTAACAGAGTTTTAGGACATCCTGGAGAATCTTTTCTCAGTTCATAAATTTCGACGAGTTGCTAATACATAAGTTTGGGTATAAGGCAGTGCATGAGTTAACAATATTGTGCTTACTGTGGACTTATGAAGTGGTGCCTACAAACACCTAACAGTGCTTGTTTAAGCAGTTAAATTTCAGAGATCTAGAAGGAAACTCAAAGCCATGGTAATTCTATAATCATGTTAGCTATAGGTGTTGAAGTCAATTAGTTTATTGGGGCTCCGAAATTATGGGTACTTATAAGTGCTGAACTCAGTATGGCGCTATATCCGATAAAATCTTCATAATCTACGAGTGAAGACTTCTCTGCCATGCAATGTTCGTGTGAAGAATTGTTATGGTCGACGACAGAAAAAAAAAAAAAAAGATGAATATCGTGTGTGGCTGATACAGTATAAAATGGTTGTTAACCCAATCATGTTTCCCCAAGCACCACGAGAAATGAGGAAATGCAAAGAGAAGAGGAAAGTTTGGGGCAGGGATTTTTGGTTGAGCGAAGGGGGGATCCCTGAGGTGGATGAATATCAAGAAAGGAATAAGAGAAAAAAAAAAAGAAAAAAAAAAAAAAGAAAAATGGAGAAGAAGTCCAGTCCACCATAACACATCAATGTATTACGCCATTTCATTCTCGATGATGTTTCCATATAATATTGTATCAACCATTAAGATATCTCTCCTGCCAAGTAATATTCTTCGAAATGGTGAAGAAAAATAGTCATGAATCTCAACTATTCGTGAGACAGAATACACTGAACAGCCGTATCCTCTCTGGAAAATGCACAGTTTATTTAAGTCAGTGTTTTCCCTGGATGACTTTAAATAATGTATACAGCTAGCTACAGATACATTCAGAATATTTGGCTTGCCCCTTTTAATAAATACATTTGTTACTATTATTATTATTATTATTATTTCTATTATTATTATTATTATGTACTTTTTGTATCTTACACAACAGGTCATTTCCTACTGCAAGTAGAATATTTATCTATAAGACAGATTGAAGATGATACTCAAGCCTGCTTTATAGCAATATTCGCCAAACACTAGATCTTATTAAATTAAGTTATCGGTGTTGTTTTAAGGTATGAGGAAATTCGTTTCATTTAAAGAAAAATGGTATAATATTCTTATGAATTTCTGAAAGGAGCACAAAATCTATTTTCTGTTTATTTAAATAGATCTTCTATACTCTTTTCATGGTGGGTCTTTAAGAAGAAAACAAAAAAATACTTTCTGGTCACAAAACTCAAAGCTGCCTTCAGTGAAAGTTCCAGCAGTGGCAGACTGCCAGTAGCGTAACATTCTTGGGGTTTTCAATCGTAATTTCAGACATTCACAGTCGCTACACTTGGGGTCATTTCGTTTCATTATTGAATTGGCTCTTGCAATCAAGAACTTAATCGGCGTATTAGCACTGAGGTCCTGATGGATCAAAGAGATGAATGCGTGACACACAGGCCAGACACACAGGCAGATAAAACATGGACGGCATGCATAAGACTTACTGGAGTTTGCTGTGTTGGTGGGAAGGAGAGAGAGAAAAGGGGGTGAAATGAACGGTGCATGCTGTGGAAATAGTTCCAGTTAACTTTTCATGCCCAGTTTAACAGTTTTCACCAAAATTTGCATCTGGGAGCAAAATATTCCATTACAATTTATACTATGAACACATACACACAAAAAGAAAAACAACCAAAGATACACACAGAAAAATGGAAAGAAAAACAAAAGCTATTCTTACTTGCTTCAAAAACATAATGGCTATTTTCTGTACTACGATATAATTCCACTCCTCTAAAGTGTCCATGATAAATCGTCAGTCTATATAGTAAGGATCTCTTTTCTAATATACAAGTTTGTGCGATCTTCCAAATAAATAGCTAGAAATAAATATTGGAAAGGACAAAAAGCAAATAAACCAAGACAAAAAGCATGCATCACTTTCACGAGTTTATGAGATGATGACACAACGCTAAGGGACATAACTCTTGCTTTATGTTTTCAAATTAATATGAAGCCCTTAATGGTAATACAAACTACATCAAACATGATTATATAAGTAATGTGGCGTAATAAAGGGCATTTTTATGGACATTTTTCTGATCAATTTCAATATGCACCTCGACGTGTACTGTCTACTATAATTTAAGGAAAGTATATATTTTAAATTAGAGTTTTCACTGTTTCCTTGTTGAAAACATAGACAAATAAATAAAAATACTTTTAAGCCAATCGATTTGTCTTAGCAAACATTCAGGCAGGTGCATGCAATCCACGTATACAAAACAAAATTCGAGGATTCTGCCAATTCAGACTTGAAAGTAAGGCCAGTGCAACGCCGGGGGATGTTGGAATGATTGTACACAAGAACAAAATAAATAAATAAATCGATTTTTAAAAAAAAGCGCCACAAGTTGCCAAAACAAAACAAATAAAAAATCTGCATAGCTCGTTGGCATGGAATATTTAAGGCGCTATCCTATCTAATGACGTAGAATGTCTGCCGGATTGAAATCTGTACAATGCGTACTGACAAATTCATTTAAATTCTATTTTTTCTCGGAGATTTTCGGCAGATTCAACAGAAAAACTTCAATCGGCACTGGGCTAGACGCCTGTACATGTCTGTGCATGATTCACTAGCTCGATCAGAGTATTACCTCACTTTTCAGTCATTATTTCACTAGGTAATCGGGTAAGTGATAAGATAATCTACTCGTAACAGAGTCATTCAACCAACGGTGCGAAGTGTTATATTCGTCAGTTTATGATTAATGATCAACTTGAATGCTCTCTGATTTTTCTGTCCTTGAGTATGCAGTATCTTGGGATCACATGACTCACCTCAGCTAAGAGATTACATGAACCTTTGCATTCTGTTTTTTCCACATTAATACCATTAGATACTATCACTAACACTGAGTTCTGTTTATACATTGCGTATTCTCATTCCTTCGGCATTTTGTAGGTCCTATTTAACTCATGTATTGAATAGATATTAGTAAAGTAAAGTAAATAGTAAAAGTACCACCCCTTGATCCCCAAAAGGTGAAATTGGCTTGGCCATTTCAGACCGCGTCGTCGCAGTGCAGCGCCACTGTACTTCCCCCGATATACATCAGGTACCCGATTTACAGATGGGTGGGCTGAGAAAAATTGTCTTTCCTAAGGATACAACATACAACCGGGGCGATTCGAACCACTGACCTCTGCTTCCAAAGGCGGCAGACAAATCATTGAGCTAATACGGCAACACAAGTAAGTTTAAAAGGTTAAAAAAAACTTTGTTTTTCTATCTTTTTCATCAGTTCTGTAGGTACCAGGTGGGTGTGGTACGAGTATACATAGTATTGACAAGTAATTTATTCATAACATCTAAAGATGGAATAATTTTCAATGTGAGAGTTACCCGACCCGTGCAATGAGTTTGAAATGACCCTAGGATCAAAGTCGCCATTACAAATCACTTGAGGCATATACTTTTAAATATAAATCAAACGTGTAGAAATTCTTGGCATATATATGTGAAATAGTTGATTCTCAGTTTGACGGCTCAGTCTGACGAGCGCCTTATTTCATCATGTGGCGTCTCATATTACCATTTTTTTCTGGAACTTGATAATAACATAGGCAAAGCATCGGCTAAGAATTACAAAACCAGTGATAGTTTGCTCCTATGTAATGACATAACCTCACAGGAAGTGCTGCGTAAAATACTGATTTTGAATAACAAGTATATGATAATGGTTGTCCTAGACTCCAAACTATCCTTCACAGTTATCCCTCTGGATCCGAATGTGGCAAATATGATATAAGTTCAGTAAAAACTAACAAGATCGAATATAAATGAAAGTTTGGTGTTTTACATAGAAACCTGACCACAAAATGCAAACCTTTACAAGTAAACAACACAAAGTCACTATAAATAGCCTCACTGCAGGATTATTGATATTCCAAAATTCTTAAGGTTATATTGCCATAATCTTTTGACAGATGCTCCGGGTTCTAAAGGGTCAAAGAATTTTTAACCACTTTACTGCTATGATAGTGCCGAATACTAATTACACAGCCTCTCTAACTCACTTTGTCCATTCTCCTCCCCCTCCCCCACCTCCCACGCGCTCCCTCCCCTTGTCAATCCCAGCCATCTTCAGCTTTCCCAGATGCAATCTTAAGCTTCGAATGTTAAACAATGTTACATGAGGAATCAGATGATGTGCCTGACCTGAGCTCTCATCAGTTTCTACCAATCATCAGTCTCTGGTGTTTATCAAAGATTCTGCATACAGATCCGAAATGATGTCACTGACCACATATTGTAGTAAAGATGAAACAGGGATGATTCGTAGTAAGCTGACAAAGGCCGATAATATTGCTAGATAGGGTCATTAACAAGTCTTTATATATCTGTTGCTTGCACCCATTGCAATATTCAGTATCTACCACTGCATAAAAAACAGAGGGAACCAAATGCTGTTAGGCATCAAGTCGGTCATACGATGAATAACCATGGATTAAACTTAAACGCGTTATAAGTTCCAGTTCCAGTTCTTTGGGGTTCGGTCCCTTTCGGCGTGCCCCGGGGGATCCGACCTTTGTTTTTGCGTGTATCAACCTTTTTGTGCTTTTTCCTTTTTGTGGTAGCCATGATCTAGTGATAAAACGCGTTATAACGGACATAATCCACTTTTTAATCTTATTTTGTGTATTCTGGGAGAAAAAATTAAAAGGACTGAAAATTGACTTTTTTAAAAACCCGAAAACCATATTTCAGGTCGTTTCTCCCCCCTCTCCTCCACATCGATTTAAATAAAACAAAAACCCAAGGGGGGGGGGGGGGGGGTTGTAAAAAGTAAAATTCAGTGTCAGTCCTTTAAACTTCATCTTTGCCATTCCAACTGTTTCTGTTGATTTATTCCCCTTCCCCCTCCCCCGCACCAAATCTTAGAAGACAGTCTTAATCCTGTTTTGTTTCTTTTCTTTTTTTAAACTAAACTTGTGTGTTTGTGTGTGTGTGTGTTTGTATGGGAGTGTGGGTCTGTATGTGTGTTTGTGTGTCTGTCTTGTTCTGTCTCTGCCATCTGGCATGGCAACTAAAATGTTCATTGTCACAGGATGTTACGGTAGTATTCAAATATTAAAACCATAATGACGAGGCGTGGAGGACTTACATAAGGAACAAATAAAATGAGGATATAATATAAATCCGATAATAAGAGTTCAGTATAAAAGACTTTTCCGGAAACGAAATGTTGTAAACTGTGGAATATCAGTCTAAAAGAACAAACATTAATGTTATCTCTGTATTATCTTAGTCAAGATAACCAGCCTCGTGAGATCGAAAGACTTACCAAGAACGTAACAAGGAGAATTACAACAATAATGCAAAATATTGCGGTATTTCTACAAATTCCCCCGTGTCTGAAATAGTTCAAATTTCTGTAAAATCATTGATCTTATCAACATCTATAATTTGAAGAATAATGTACGCTCAACCATCTTATTATCCCGCAGGAGAAAAAAATGAAACGAGGTTCTGTATTGTCTCACTTCATTTATTATTATTATTATTGTTATGTTTGTTGTCATTATTATTATTATCATCATTGTATTTATAATCAGTGTCATTATGCATTTAACACAAAGACGGTCACGTTATCTCATTTCCTTAGAACAGTTCACAGTTTGACCGGGCGATATGTGAACGCTTGTTGTCTTCAATGACGACCACGGTTTCTATCAGCGGCCTTGTGTCAATGGCTGCAAGCAACGATAGCGTGAGGAACAGATTACTTGAAGAGGAACAGACTTTGGCTACAATCTTGTGGATCATCGGCACAGTTATCATACCTTTGGTCTCACTATTTGCCATAGTAACTAATATCTTCAATCTCATCATTCTCTTTAAGGAGAAAGACACCAGTGGGAATAACATTTCACTCATCAATCTGGCCATAGCAGAAATTTTCCTCTGCCTCGGACCTATTTATGAACATCTGGAACATATTCTTCCGGTTAATACCTACGTACTTCTGATTTATTACTGGATGAACAATTGTTTTTTAGTCGGATATCAGGCCATTTTCTTCTTCACAGCCAAAATATCTATTGAGAGATTTATTGCCATCAAGTTACCTCTCAAAAGCAAACCGTTACTAACTGTCAAGAATTCCAGAAAGATCAGTTTAATGCTGTGGATTCTGGCTTGCCTCTTCTCGGCCACTGTTTTTGTGGTGCCAGCATATCCTCTGACTTCATTGAAAGTTCCAGGAACAACTCAAGGAAACGTCTCTGATGTCATAACGGGACTGGGCATGTGCAAAATTGGTGTGAACTCCCAGTTATCCAACATTATTCTCATAATCTACTTCCTATCCATCCTTACTCCCTTGAGATTGTTGATCGTTGCAGTCACGGCGTTCTGCACAGCCTCCTTGGTGTCTGTACTTCGAAAACAGAACGTCAAGAGGAGGGTTTTGACAGGAGATAGCATAGGACAGGGTTTATCAGAGAGTCAAAGGAAAGTGGCTCGAATTGCTGTAGGCCTGGGCTGTGGATTCTTTCTGCTCTCTATCAATGCCATGTTTTATGTTTTGTTCGTTGTCATTTATTACTTCTTTGAACTTTGCAATGTTCTTTTTTATAGTATGATGGATACACTGACTATGCTCGTCTACGTTAGCAATTGTTCGACAAATTTTTTTCTCTACATGCACTTAAACAAAACATTCCGTTTGAAATTTTATTCATTACTCAGACTAAAGAAATAGAAAGGGAAAGAACATACGGCGATAGCGGTTATCCAAGAAAACTTTTAAGAATGCAATGCCTAGAACTGTTTCTAGTATACATAATGACACAGAACCAACTTTATCTGTCTGACTTGACAACATTTTGCTCACATGATAAGCTACTATAAGGCTAAACTTTAAACGGTAAAAGAGCTGTCACTGCTATACCTCATATATCTTCTAAAATGAACAACAAAGCAAACAAAACAAATAAATATGAGAAACAATACCATGAAATCAGGCCCTCGTCAAATTTTGGACATATGGAGTTATTGATATCACTGTGAAGGTTATTTATTTCCATTTCTGTGTGTGAAAAAAGTATTGGTCTACCTTAAGTAGAAGTTGAGATATTGGCAATTAAAGATGATGGGGGTGACCGGTTGCTGCA
>JBCAUA010832429.1:0-14104 GCA_038406235.1 Peronia verruculata
GAAAAGAGTTAACTCAAAACTTTTTTCACTACCTGAAAGGATACGAAATAAGCTTTTACATGATACCAAAAACTCAATATGGTGAAAAATCAACATACGTCTCATTTCGACTGGCCGCGAGACATATATGCCATATGACAGAAGGATAGTAAATTCACCATGTAATGTAATTATTTCATCCATCACTTGCCCAAATAGGTAGATTTTGAAAATTATTTTGTTCTGTCTTCTATGTACAAAAACAGTTGCTAGACATAAAACATCAGTTTTCTCAAAATGTGGAAAATGGAAATAGGGCAACAGAGACCTGAGCTCACAATATGATCTTATGTAGACAGATATTCATGTACATATAACGATTGCAAAGCATAGTTCTTTACATTGGATAACTCACATGAAGTGCAAATTTGCTGCCACTATATGAGCGAGATAATGGCAAACCTGAAAAGGATAAAAAAATCATATCAATTATACCTAGGTACATATAAAAATATCCATTGAGAGGTATCAAAAAGGCTCTTTGAAATAGAAACAAAAGTCTACAACTAAGACACAGACAAACCTTTTCCTTACTGAGAAAGACAACTTAACTGCAAGCCAACTTAACCATATAAGTGTCAACTGAACCCACAGGGTTATCTGGAGATCTTGAATCAGATAAAGTTACTCTTGGAACGGTGGATTTTGGCCTCAAGGATGATATACTTTCCTTAATATAACTATAATACAGGCTTACGTGAGAAACAATTTAATGTCATGTAGTTTGAGTGTATGTTCAACCAGATCAGCCCGTTGACACTTTTAGGGTTAATAGCTACCTGCACTTTACACTAATGCTCGCAATGTACACACTGGGCTGTCTATAAAACTGATCAACAAAATGTTTTTGTGTTGTAGTTGGTAGGCTTCATCCATGATGATAATGCAAACTTTTATTTCGAATATCAAGCTGCTGGCATACAAATAGGCCTAAATACATATCACACAGCATTGCTTGTTATAATTCAGTAAAATTTCTTTATTTTAAATATGATGAAATGGTCATCAATGAACAGTAGTAATACATACCACACACTCTATTTCATAATTATTTACAGGTACATCTGTTCATTTATCTAACCCAGAGGTGTCCAAAGTTTTTTTTTTTTTTTTTTGTAGTGAGGCTAAATGCAAACAAATAAACAAAGGGCATTCTAAAGAGTATATATTTCAAGCCTAAAAAAAAAAAATAAATAAATGGAAGTAACTCATTATTTTACCAGTGAAATTTGACCTTATAGCTTACAGAGTGTTTGCCTCTTTTTACAACTTTCACCATAGCAATTTGGATAAATTGAAATATGTTTAAACCGAAATAATATGTGCGGTCCCTAAAATTTTGGTTTAAGCCTGTTCCACTGTATTTCCAGAATTTGCTGCGGGCCAATAGAAACTGGGCCGTGGGCCGTGGTTTGAACACCCCTGATCTGAGCTGACCATCTCTATCATGTGTCTAGAATGACATTACTGAAAGGTGTAACTAGGACGTAAAAAACGTACATGTGATATGCGGCAGCTGGATTGATTGAATCACAGATAGCTGACCAAAATCTCCTATTGATGTAATTTTTACCGCAGATATTTTGTAGTTTGAAACAGTTTCATGAATTAAATAATGAAAGTTTAACACAAGAGTCTCAAGAAAACATAAAACACAAAAGAATTACCGATTTTGCCAGCTATGCTGCTGATAACCACAATGTGGCCTTTCTTCCGCTCAATCATATGAGGTAAAATTGCCTGGCTCAGAGACACTGGACCTGCCACATTGACCTCAAAGAGCTCACGGTCAACCTCCAGCTCTACGTCCACCCATACAGCTCGTTGGGCACGGCCGGCGTTGTTCACCAAGATATCAATCTGTTGTAAGGTATACACTTGGATATGTTGATCATGAAAAACACAACACAACACATAATTTAATTATATCTAGGTTGATGTTTGTATGCAAGATTAACACATTTACAGTCTTAAGTCTTTGTGCATTCAAGAGTGTAGAGCTTGGAGACAATTTGAAGAGTATACTATGGCTCTGCCGGGAGTTAACATTGTTAATGATGGTAGTGATGCTGATGATGCTAATGACTATGCACTGGTTTTATTATCACTACATGTAGTTTGTTTAACCACGTCACCACTTCCGATAATACGAGGTACATCCAGTAGTCGTCTCCTCTGTGCGGGCAACTGTACAATGTATGTCTACAGCCAATCCCTACCAATCACTCCTTCTTCTAATTTCCTCCGGTGTTTTGACCACTGACCATTCATTTCATGTCTATATGCAGAATTTTTACAGACGCTCCAAGCTGATAACTGGCACATGAAGTAACAACGAGAACCCAAATTACACATATGGCTTGTGAGAATGTAAAGGACAGGTACCAGTTGGCTGGTGCACAGTGGGCAGGACTGAGTGTATGGACAACGACAGGCCGTATCGCTGATGCTTAGCATACGACAGCAAAACGGGTGTAGCAATAAAGATGTTAAATCAAAGGTTTTGTCAGTGTAATAACATGATTGTCAAACACCTTCAAAGATACATATATATATTGTCACTGCACTTAACAAAAATTGCAGTTGCTACATCTGATAACTCTGATGATTTTTTTAAAACTCATATTGTTTCAACGAAAACGTCAAAAGACTGATGAATAATACAAGAAAAATAACATATATTAATATCCCATTGACTGGCATGAATATCTCATGCAGAAATACCATTCAGTAGCCACAGCCTCTGTAATAATAAATCATGTATTAGCTTATAAGAACAAGAGATAAAGCTACACTGACCCGGTTGAAATGGCTCAGAACTTGCTGGACAGCATCCTTGTGTGAGGCAAACTGGACAGAGTCTAGGACCAAGACCAGGACATCGTCCTCCGACAGTTTTCCTTCAGCTGGATAATGACAAAGTTTATACTGTTATGTTTGGAAATGAAAATCGTAGTTATTTCTTATTTCTATAACTAAAATACAGTATGTAAATTTCTCAAAATTAAAGCTTATGAGTCTTGATTCTGTCCTTTTGTGTATCATACTTCTTGGGCATTGTGAACAAGTCTTGCAAAATGAAATTATAATTATGTTAGGTAAAATTTCACTGCGTTCAACACAAGTGTTAGGCCGAAAACATACTGGTCCGACAATCCGACAAAAATCGGCGACAAAGTCAAGGATTGGAGTGTTAGCAAGAAGGAAAATGTAGACAAAACAGACAGAGTAATTATAGCCACATCCGACTGTCGCCGACTGGCAGAGGTCAGTCGGATTGAAGTGCGGCATGTTCCATTTTTTTCGACTTGCCGGACGAACTTTGTTTACTGTCCAGCACGTGTCTAAATATAGCCCAGCGGAACGTATAATCACAAAAATTAAAACACTTTTTTTTTTTTTTAATCAAATGTTATTTTTGATAACAGATTTGAAATCAGCAACCAAAAATTAGGGATGAGTGTGAAGATTTTGAGATTTATTGCCTATAAAGTAAGTCTTTAATTTCTTTTTTAATTCAACTTTGCCTGATACAAATGTAGGTCAAGTGGCTAGCAATATCTTTACTCTCCCTCACTCCCTCTCTCTAACACATACACAAAATTCATTTTTGATCTCTATGAAAGCTGTACTCTTTTGCTTATAAACTGAATACATGTATAATGACATCGAACAGCTTGTCCTCTCCACCACCACCATAAAGAAAACTTTTCTTCGCTGGCGCCATTGAAAAAAATGCTCACATTTAAAAATGCCGCCGGAAAGTGACAGTTTAATGGATTCACTAAGTTTACATTTTTGTTTTCCTCCAACAGCGCCTGCCTTTTCGGTGGCTGCTAATCGGACGGACCAGTATGTTTTCGGCCTTGATGAGAGACTAGATAAAGAAGCTTATATGACTGTGTTGACCAAATCAGAACAAAATTCATTGCACATAACTATGTACATGTATACATGTATATGAAAATGTCAATGTCCAACCGCGGATCATTGCACATAACACTAATATCAATGTCTGTGCAGCAGTACACGATGAAGTAAAAAAAAAAAAAAATGAGGATCAAAGTGCCCAATATAAAGCACAGAATGTGCCCAGTCTCAAGAACAGATATTCTCATTTAAAGATTAGTAAACCCTGGCGTCGTTGATAGCTGATGCTTTGAAACCGCTTGGTCTATTTAGTCCAAACCACAAAATGAAAGAAAGAGTACTTTCAATATTACATTTGAACTCCAAAGGTTTTAAAGAATAAAGAAAGTATGGGTAAGATTTGGGGCCAAGGAATTAGTCGTCCGCTCCAAGACAAGAACCCAGTGGAGTATTTCTCTTGTTGTTGCAGATCTTTCTCCTCACTGGGGTCCATCGTTCCCTATTTCCCGTCACTTTCTCCTCCCCTCCTCCTCTCCAGCTGCCTCTCTTTCGTCTCACCCCCCCCCCCTACTTTACTGGGCCTTCCCCCCCCCCCCAAGTGTTTACACTTGGCTTTATCTCTTTGTTTTACATGTCCCCTGGTCTACCTGCTGTTGTTTTTCTTAAGCCTTTCAATCCTATGAAAGTAGGATTATCTCGGCTTTTAGAAGTTGTCAATTTTTGATGAGAAATTGTGTGGGTAGAAATTTGGAATTTTGAAATTCTGCCCCCACAGCGGCACTCAGGCCTACTCTTCCATCGATTTTCAACTGCCAAGGGTTCTTTAATGTGCGTAGCGTACATACGGGACCTCCCAAATACATTCGCTCTTATCCAAGAAGGCTAGACGTCGGCTTCCCTACCCACAGGAAGCCAGGGGACCGTTGAGTCACAGAAATAACAGAAAAAAAAAATGCGGGTTTTCGATCTTTGTGTCCTGTCATCCCCCGATGCAGAACCCGCGTTTCGATCCCGGCCTGTTTTCTCCATGAGCAGACGCCATGCCCATTGAGCCACTGCGTCCCCATCCTCCTTCGAGCCTTTGAAGATCAGGTGAAGGCGGGCTTTCCTTGTGGTGTACTTCACTCGGGGATTATGAGCGGTTGCACCAATTTCGTTTGCTTACACTAGGTTAGTGCAACTTCACTTGAGCATGGTGGAAGCTCTAGCCACTTCCTTGTGTAGAGATTTTGCCTTTGCTTCAAATTCCCCGGGCGGGGATTTTGTAGACTCAATGTGGCCATGGTAGTTTTGTGGTCGACATGAATTGGAGGATCCACACCTTGAAATGTCGTGGAAGTCCACTCTTGTCGATATTCTCCAGGCTAACAGTCAGATGAGCATGCATTTCGTCTCACTGTCTTTCAGAGACCCGGTGTTACATTACCGGCCGAGACTTTTGACAGATAACTCTGCGACTGTTGGTATTGTCTTGGTCACCTATTTGGAATACATGTGTTCCAAGTGAACGGCTGGAAATCTAATTTTAGTACTGGAGTACAAATACTCCAAATCATTCACTACCACTGACATAGAAAAACTCATTTTAGAACAATGCACAGGACAGGTGACATTTGTCTTGGATCTCGTGGTGGAGCAGAAACAATCAGTGAATGTTCTATTTTTAGCAGGTGGGACAAACATTCCGCCGGGGTTTTCCCAGTTTTTGCTTAGTCCAATATGAACTATTGGACTGTGCCATTGTCATCGTTTTTGGAGGAGGGGCTACTTGACTTCTTTGGGTTGCCATCTGCACCTGGAAAGTTCATCAGCCTTTGGAACATCTGCCATGCCTCTTCCTGGGATGGGATGAGACTAGGATTTTCATATATAAATTTTTAGTGATGCCATTAGACAGCCCTCTCCCAAGTATGGTTCCTTTCAAAATTGCTTTGTTTGAAGCTGGGGCAGAGTTGTTTCCCGCCTTACTATCTTTTCAACATCGGGCAGAGTAGGTGGCTTTTCATGGAAATCAGTGCCTTGCTGAGAAGACCATACCAGTCCACTTTTTGAGTCCAGCCCTTCTTTCCTCTGTGGGTCTGAATGTCCTTCGCAAAGGCTCTTCTGTTCTAATCTGTTCTGATTTGCCCTGAACCCACCGGATTGCGGACTTTCAGACTTATTGCATACTGGAAATGGTTATTGGGGAACGTTTTGAGATTCAGGCATTTCTTCAAAACATTGTCTCCCCTTCAGATAACTCCAGATGATATAGGCCTACCTTCTTGAATTATTTTATTTTTTTATCTTCAGTCTTACCGTCTGTCTTATCTTCAGTCTTGCGCATGGTAGTTGGGCCTCTTTCGCTCAATCTAGGTTTGCCCAGACAGCATTTTAATGTATAGGAGAGTAGAGTATAGTAGTCTTCGGCTTGATGGTAGGAAGTGATGTCCTGTCGCCGATTCTGTGTCCGATTTATCGTACTGCCGCAGGCCTGACGCGGTCTCTAAACCCGCCTTGCAGCTAATACTTTTTCTTTAAAACTATTCTTTTCACCAGATCTAGTGCTGGAAGGTGACCAGATCTAGTGCTGGGAGGCTCTTTCTTCTAACCTATACACAAACTGATGCATGACTGAATCTAATCTGTCCTTGAAAGCGTTGACATTTGGCGCTTGAACTACGTCATCAGGCAGGTTATTTCACTGATCAGTCACTCTTTGTGTGAAGTGTTGCCGGAATTCAGTGTTACATCTCTGGATTTTTAGCTTAAACTCGTGGCCTCTGGCGTTTGTTCTAGTTTTTAGTTCGAGGAGTTCGTCTGTGAGCTTGTGTACACCATGAGTGTATTTGTCCATCTCTGTGAGATCGGCTATTAATCCTCTCTGGCACGAAGTTGGAAGTTTCATTTTCTCGTCTTTGTTCGAGAGATTTATTTTACTTTTTTAGTCCAGGAATAATCTTTCTTTCTCTTCTTTGACCTCCTACCAGCTTCTTGTCCTTCTCGTACCTAGGAAACCATACCACACTGCCAAATTCTTGGTGGAGTCGCACAAGTGCCACAAATAAGTGTGACCGTCTTTGTAAGCATAAGACCTTCTGATCAGCCCTTGTTGACCTGTGATTCAATATGCCAGGAGAACTTTACATCTGTCAACATTCACATCAATGTCCTCCTCCACGCTCATTTCATTTAATACGATCCCCTGCGGTTACCAGGGGTTTATAAGTATGTTCTCTGCTCCGGCCTGCAGGCGATGTAAGCCCGCCATCGATGGATGTCTCCCATGGAGTGCCATCTTCCACATTCCGGAGGAGACATTTCCTTGCTCTCTACAAGCTCCTGTCTCCTGTCCCGCTTTTTCTCTCTCCTTCTTGGCGTGTAAACGTATCTTACCGTGTTTGACACAGTGTAGCCGTAATCGTGCTGATGTGTCGTTAAACACGAACAATCATTTCATACGAGAATTGTCTATTGTTCCTTCCCAGATGTTCATGACATTTTCCAGCATTAAAGCGTAGCTGCCATTTTGCAGTCCAGTCTACGAGGTTTTCTAGATCACTCTGTAGTCTGTTTCTATCATTTTCTTCACTGACTTGACTACAGACGTTGGTGTCGTCTGCATACATAGAACACGAACCCAAAACTGCGTCAGGCAAGTTATTTATGAAAGCCTCAAACACTGGGCCCAAAACGCTGCCCCGAGGAACACCTCTTTTGACTGTTGTCCAGTCTGATACTGTTTCCTGTTTAAAGAAAGTCTCTGACCCACTGGAGTGCCCTACCCTCTATTCCCATTGCCTTAATCTTCAGCAGCAAACGCTCATGAGAGACGGAGTAGAAAACTTTGGCAAAGTCAAGATATATTGCATCAACTGCTGATCCCTCATCGAGTATTCTAGTCTATTTGTTTCTAGGGTTGATAGCAGTTTTTTTTTTTTTTAAGTGGTGCATGACCTTCCAGAGACCAAGCCATGTTGAAAGTGATAGGTTGTTGTTCATCAAGTAATCTATCACCATATTCCTCACTATGATTCCAATCAACTCGCACACTACGTTTGTTAGGCTAACAGGGTGGTAGTTGCCTGGATTGTCTTTGTCTCCATTGTTAAACGGGGGGGGGGGGGTGTAAATTGAACTTCTTTCCAATCTGTGGATAGCTCACTTTCATCTAAAGTCTTTTGAAAAATACCAAAGGCTCAGCTATTTCTGCGGCTAGTTCTTTCATGTGTACCTCATCAGGACCTGGTGCTTTATTAGGATGCAAAGCCTTAACTGGCTCAGCACTTCTTTTGCATTTCAATGTTTAACAATGTTGAATCCAGACTGTTTCTCACAATGGCCTTGCCTTCGTCAAACGAAACTGCGATCCCCGTCTTTCAAATCCGCAACTCTTTTTCATCTTCGATTTCGCATGGCTGAAAAATGCTTTTGGGTTGCTTTTTGTGCTTTTGGCCACATCTTTCATTTTTAACATAAACTAGCAGTACTAAATCCAGATTTATATCAGATCATCAACCAATGTACCATCTGGTACTGTCGTAAGAATGAATATCCACTATGTACAGAACGAGTCACCAACTGGCTTTCTATTTTGGACCATCGTTCTGGACTGCCAGTCTTACAATAAGTGACGGACAAAATCTTGTTTTGAAACCTCATATTCTATAGTAAATCTAGGTTAAGAAGCTGAGGCTGTATGGAATTCCCACGTCTACCCCCTCGGGGGGGGGGGGGGGGGGGGGGGGAAGTAGGTTCCCTGCTTTCATCTGCAGGCGGTGTAGGTCCGCCGTCGGTGGGGTGTCTCTCATAGAGTGCCATCCTGGACGTTCCAGGGGTGACATCTCTTCTCTCTCTCTCCTTGCTCCTGTCTTTTGTCCCGCATTCTTTCCTCTCTTCTTCTTGACGCATAAACGTATCTTACCGTATTTGACACAATATAGCTGTAATCTTGATGTCGTTAAACCCCAACGCAAACAAACCACAAGTTTAAGGGGATTTTGCAATTATTCAGTAGCTGTGCATATCTCCATGTTCTTTTCATTCATTGTCACGTCAGTGTACCAAGTAAAAAACATCGGTGGTGACTACACTGTGAGCTCGTTTTCTGGACAAAAAAAGTAACAATTCTATAGTCTCAAAGTGCAGAAATGCGTGAAATAGTCTTTGAAATATTACTTAATGTAAATAAAATAAGGAAATCAAATGGACGAGAGTAGAAGCTGAACACGCTAGTAAATGTTTTGTTTTACATGACAATAATAAGCCAGCACAAATGTCACTGTAAGGCTGTGGAAATTATATATATATTTTTTTAAAAATCTTTTCAAAGGCTCCTCTGGTTCTTCAAGATATAAATTAAATATAAATCACGGACAGCAGCCGCAAGTGTAAGGAGGAGTGCATGAGCCAAGGGAATGAAGAGAGGCTAAGTGCCAAAGGAGGGGCACGGGAGTGGGTGGGGTCGGTGGAGGAGCCAAGGGGACGGGTAGATTTTGTCTGGGTTGACTCCCATAGCCTTTCCCAACTGAAGGGGTTTACCCACAAGGCAGCAGGGACAGGCGCAGATAATCACTTTCTTGATAATCAATTCTCCTTTTTAAATAATGCGGCATATATATATCAATTTCTTCAGTTTGCCCGGTTATAATGCCAGACAAAAGACGTGTTGAGCAAGCAGTGTGAAGGACATGGATGCCATTTGCCAAACGTCCTTCCATGTCATCGTTCTTTAGAGCAGACAACACATGTCCCTTGCCCCTGTACACCCTGCTGCACAGCATTTGATTTATTTCTCGCCTTAGGTCTGACTTCTTTAAGGACCATGTCTCTCTTTTTTTTTTTTAGGTGTCGCTGTGGACCACAATGAGACTGCTTGCCCGCTCGATTCTAATCCTATCCTTTCAGGGTGATTTCTATGATCTCCTTTGTAAGGATTCTTCTGCTGCGTCCACGGCCTCTTTCTCTCTCCACGTTCAACCTGTTTTCAGTTCGTCTTATATCTTTTATCCTTCGAGCCTTTGAACATCAGGTGGAGGCGGGCTTTCCTTGTGGTGTACTTCACTCAGGGATTATGAGCGGTTGCACCAATTTTGTTTGCTTACAGTAGGTTAGTGCAACTTCACTTAAGCATGGTGGAAGCCCTAGCCACTTCCTTGTGTAGAGATTTTGCCTTTGCCTCAAATCCCCCGGGCGGGGATTTTGTAGACTCAATGTGGCCATGGTAGTTTTGTGGTCGACATGAACTCGAGGATCCACACCTTGAAATGTCGTGGAAGTCCACTCTTGTCGATATTCTCCAGCTTTATTGCTTGGGGTAGATTTGTACAGCACATTCATTCTAAATGGCAACAATAACAATTGTTGTTGAAATCTCATTTGACGACCGACTAGTGCTACTTCTGACAATTTTCTATTATTGAAATTATCACTTTTACGTTGTTCGATTGTCAGTTCCATTCCTTGCTTTGTCTTTTGAAAGCTTCAATTTTCCATAGCTGTAGATTGCTCTAGTTCTTTCTTTTTCTTGTGAACGCGGAGCTTGCTCTCTCCATCTAAGCTTCGACTTGGAACAAATATTTCCAACGCTGTTCACCATGCGACTCCTCGATTTTTATCGTCTTCCTGAGTATGAAAATGAGGCTTGAAAATCGAGGGAAAATGTGGTACAGTTCCCTTCTAGGTGTGTCGGTAGGCAATATTACTTGGCGCCGTCGACCAAAGGTTGCTGTGCCTTCAGTTATGACAGAAATAGCTGTCACTCGCAATACGTTACATGTATATATATATCTCCAGTAGGGAGATCTGACATCTGTTTGAGTCGTCTATTGTGTTCATTCTACAGCTGGATGATGATCGGGCTGTGAGTGCACATATCTACAGGAAGTTGTCATTAGAATGCAATTCACTCTATAGCCAAATGGTTTGGATGGGTAGAGCTTTTTTTAGACAGCTCTCGTGGTCAGAAATGCCACAAGATATTTGCATTTTAGCACAGAGCTAAGTCTGATTTTAACGTAAAGCAATGCCATATGGCCTATATTTCACCATCAGATCTGGCACAATGTCACTTATGACAAATTGACTTGAGGCATCAACGAATTGTTTTGTGACACTGGTGATTTGGCTGTTCACAGCGCCAGCCATTCACCGAGGAAGCTGTCGCTTTGGGCATGAATGTTCCAAGATGTTCTCCTCTCTACAACTGGATGAAGATTCGGCTGTGAGTTGTTGGACTATTGGGAATCTGTCACTTTTTACTGTCACTACTCAGTGTGGAATAGGCTTCAACAAGTGGATGATCTGAGTTTAAACTGCAGTGGGAAATGTCTTTTGAAACGTGGGTTCATGTAAACTCCATAATCGGATGAAGATTTGGTTGTGAGTTATATATATATCCAGTAGGGAGAGTTGTCGTCGAATGCACGAGTCATCCACTGTGTTCATTCTACAGCTGGATGAAGATCGGGCTGTGAGTGCACAGATCAAGAAGTTGTCACTAGATTATGATATAGATATACTCTGTAAGTGAATCGAAGTTTGGTTGTGAGATAAATCGCCAATAGGTAGAGCCGAAATCGAATCTGAATCGACCACTGTTCATTCTATAGCTGGATGAAGATCGGGCTGTGAACGCACAATTCCTGTTCTCTAAAAAAAAAAAAGTTGTCACTAGAAATAGATTGTGGCGATCGCAGTATTCTGGTCGTTTTATAATCGGATAAATGTTCGGCTGAGATTCACATATACCACCTTAGTTAACATTGACCAATTTTTATAATACATGTACCAGGATAATTTATTAGTGGCGTTGTAACATCAAAGGTAAGCTTTATCACTTGACAACATAACTAGTCTGCGTGGTTCACTCAATGAGTGATCTCACTTTGAAATGTCTTTTGGGCCATTAGATACATCGCTGACACAACAGATCAAGCTCAAGGGAGCATGCTGAATTTTAAACAATCATCTCCTAGGGTTGTTGGCATTTCTGGGAACACCTGAGCGGCATTGTTGGGAACACCTGAGCGGCATTGCTGGGAACACCTGAGCGACATTGCTGGGAACACCTGAGCGGCATTGCTGGGAACACCTGAGCTGCCAACTGGGACAGTTAATCCTCTTATTCTATACTCTTGTAAGCGTTGATGTACATAATTTTGAGAGGCTTAAGTTTATGCATGTCTTCTCCTCAAGTGGCCTTGCCTTTGATGGGCATTTTCAGATTTCTCAAGACACAATACATCATCCGGACTGAGTGTGTGCATCACATAATTGTATGAGTGAACCTGGTCTTTATGCATCCGACAAAGACGAGTCTTTGTGCTCCGTTTTCACGTCCGCTTTTCACATAGCCATGGAACATTACACTGGGGTTGGCTTAAGAGTGATATCTCTTGTCTATCACTATTCATAGCAAGAATGCCATTGCTAAGTGCGGCCACAGGATTGTCTACAACTAGAATTGAACATCACGCACTCTTTGGCAGCTACAGATCAGAGAAAGTGTACCAATGAGCAACTGTCCTTATGACCTTACCAAGAAAAATGGGCACTTTTTAGAATAAAGCTCAAAGCAAGACCTCGTGTTCAGTTTGTTTCATATGCGCCGTTGTACGCCAGGTTGACCCACGGGAACGCGGCAACTGCCTACATCCTCCTTTTAAATCTTTTATACAATATTTAATAACCCGAATTCTTATACATATTTTGATGCCCTTCTATATAACTCATTGTTAGGCACAATGTAGCCGTTGGCGTGCTGATGTGCCGTTAAACCCCAACACAAACTAAACGAACAATATGCGCTGTTATGCTGGAAGATCAGAGAAACTGTCCCTTGTTAACCAGAAAATCTGGAAGAATCCTGCACTATTTCCAATCTTCCCACAAATGCATACCAAAAGCCTATCTTGCTTGTCAGATCACCATGTTATTTCTTTCGAGGCCGATTTGAAATGATTCCTTACCTCTTTCTATCCTCGAATCTTCTGGTGCTTTCCTCCAAAGGTAGATTCGTCCAATCTTTCATGTCATCCGTCCACATTTTCCATTTCCCTCCCGCTCGTTTTCTCTCGATCTTTCCTTCCAGTACATCTGTACAATTGGTATTGTAACGTTGTCCACCTAAGCTCTAAGAGAAGAGCGACCTATGAATTTTTTCACAATTTTTCAAAGAACCCCAGAACTATGGGGTCGGACGGTTAAATCTGTAACTATTTTGCGGGCGAAAATGGCTAGTTTAAACAGGCTGTTGTTTTAATTTTCCACAAGTTCTCATTGAGAGTTCAAATATGGTTCTGTGACGTTATTTTGCAATATGCAATCCGTAGCCTACAGTCAAGTGTGAAACACCCCCGCTGGGGCCTGGGGTAGACAAGTAGGTTCGTCCCACCTACTGGCGATGAAAGCCCAAAATTGGTGGGATATCTTCATTGGAATGCCATCTTGAACGTTCCAGGGGTGACATGTTTCTGTTCGAATCGTAGATAAATTGTGTCGGATCTTTTTAGACTTGCCATTTAATGGATTCATTTGGATCTCTGTCACCACGCGATGATCATCAAGTCTGTTTAATCATTTTATAAAAATATAATAGACCTGTCAGACAGGTAACTAATAAAACAATTCAAGAAAAACATAACACAGAAATCTATAAAGAACTTGATAGCGATGGTTAAATCTGCTGTTTTTTGGTTTTTTTTTAATCATTGTGCACATTATGGAAAACGCTACGTTGTGCAACTCGATGAAACAGACCCAGAGAACAGATCAACCTTCGATGCATCTCGATAGAAAATCATCTCGTGTCTTTGTTCACAATGTCATTTCAGTTAACACACTCATGATTGAGCTTCTCGCCGCGTGGAGAAACCAAACAAGTCTATTCCGTAAAATCATGGTTCAAATAGAAAATAGTCACAGATAGAACATACAGCTGCAGATAGAACATAGTCACAGATAGAACATACAGCTGCAGATAGAACATACAGTCACAGATAGAACATACAGCTGCAGATAGAACATAGTCACAGATAGAACATACAGTCACAGAACATACAGTCACAGATAGAACATACAGTCACAGATAGAACATACAGTCACAGATAGAACATACAGTCACAGATAGAACATAGTCACAGATAGAACATACAGTCGCAGATAGAACATACAGTCGCAGATAGAACATACAGTCGCAGATAGAACATACAGTCGC
>JBCAUA010832440.1:3024-14102 GCA_038406235.1 Peronia verruculata
GGGGGGGGAGGGATTTGTCAGAACTATACTTTCCTGTAATATCTTTGCAGGTGTGAAGTCTACAGTTTGCTTTTATAACCAGTTTTAGCGATGAAAAACTGTTAATTCGGCTTGCTAGGTGTGTAATGATTTTACTTTTTTTTTTTACATCCATGACTCAGGTCATTCAAGGTAGGCTGCCCTGCTATGATGAATGTTCGGTTGAACAGGCCAAAGTCTGGCCACCTTCCCCAAGATCACAAAGATGGTCCTGGGCCATGCAGGCTATGATGCTACGCCTAAAGTAAGTTCTTTATTTTCCTCAAAAAAGTACGTGATACATTGACAAAAGATTGTGCCCTAATTTGTAACACCTGATGGCTTACCTCGCTTGTGGTTCACTGCCCATCCCAGATCACCCTGACTCATGAAAATGAGTACCGCAAGATTTCTATATGTCATTTGAAGACCACATCTGCTGTTGGTTGTGACATGGACATAAAAACGTGAAATCTACATCAAAGCTTTTTTCTCTGCCATATTGACAAGTAAAACTGATTATGGGCTTGAACTGTGAATGTTTCATGTCTTCAGTAAAGTAGAATAGAATGCATTAGTAGACTGCAAAAGCAAAATACATATCAATCATACCTTATTATGTCATTACTCACTATTCTTTTGCTTTTGCTATATGACAAGAAACATCACACAAGTGGGAGTTTAGTTGTTCAGCGTTGGAATTGTCAAAACTTTTTTCAGGGTTTTTTTTTTTTTTCAAGCTACTGCACTTCTAATGGTGTATTTGCAAGAGAAAAGAAACCACCTGCGTTATTTGACATGCACAAAACAAATAGCAAGAAATTCTTAAATTATGATGATTTCTCTTGGATGCTGTTATGGACATGGCTTCAAATCATGTCTATTACAGAAAGATCACATCCACCAGAGCTCAAAGTGTGTGTAAATTACATGTTTGTCGATAAAAAAAAAACTTTGACCAATTGCATTGTTCCAGTTACTTTCCACACTCCCTCTTATAAATTACCGGAAAAGATGGAAGTTCTTCTCAATACAAATGTTAATACTATTTATTTTTTAATCTTTCTCTCTCCAGATGTTTGGTTTATACCCAGAGCAAAGAAGAATCCATACAAACAAGACGGATGTGGCTCTTCTCTCAGCAATGACAATCAAAACGGCTGAGCAGAGGGCTTTTCTCGAAAAGGGACATGATGTACCAATTATGCGCCAGGATGTCTACAATCTACAGAGAAAGTTGGGGGTGGGGAAGGGAGTTGGTGGGCGGGATGATATGAAGTGTGAGGAAAGTTTGAGGGATGTTAGGGCAAAAGGTGGGCATGGGGAGGTTGGGGGGTGGGGGTGGGGGTGGAAATAGATCATTTATGTTTCCAACATTCCAAACCAGGCTGATGAAGGAGACACTGCAAGCTTATCCGGAGTGTTTCTTAATAGATTGTACTTACAAAGTCAATCACTGTTTATACCCGCTTATGACTATCATGGTCATTGATGGAGAGGGTCATGGTATTCCAGTTTTTCATTCCTTTCTGGCAAATGAGGACAAGAACATCATGGAAAAGGTGCGCCATGTCTTTGCTCAACAATTCAACCCCATTGATACTCGCTGTTTTGTTGTTGACAAAGACATGGCTGAGATTGCTGCTGTTGGTGCTGTATTCCCTGGTGTTCCTGTCAACCTTTGCCAGTTTCATATTTCACAGGCTGTGGAACGATACTTGAGGAAAGAAATTGGGAGGGGGATCTCAGTCATCCGGGTTGTTTTTGATTCTTTAATGAATCAAGTCAGCACAGAGTCTATGGAGGAATTCGAACAGCTGAAGAATGCTATCTCCAATGTCGTCCCACAGTCTCTGATCGATTACTTTGAGGTCAATTGGTGATCCAAGCGGCATTTGTGGGCAGCATGTTGCAATACCTTTGTTCTTCGATTTCATTCCACAGCCACAAACACAATTGAAAGCTACCATTCTAAAATAAAAAAAGACCATCAAAGAAAAACTGTCCCTTTCCAACGTCCTTTCGGCTCTCATCAATTTCAATGATGACAAAATTACCGAATTACCAACAAGGAAGCAACTGCTGCCTTCAAGTTATCATGTACGGTTATGGACTACAAGGACAAGGATGTCACGTCCAACACCATTACAAATTGTCTTACACGATTTGGTGGTCAGTTGGTCAAAACTGAACTGTCCCTGTCATCAAACATCCGTTACACTGTATCTGAGGGGCAGTCGGGGAGAGTTTTATATAGAGACAGACATTACACAACCACACCCTCTGCATGAACTTGCAGCACATTTGGACATTTTCAGATCCCATGTAGATATATTTTTTTTCACATGCAGACACCTGGACATGACGTTGTTGTACCTGATCGATTCCACAACAACAAACCAGCTGTGCGCATTTCTCCCGCTGCTCCGAGGATACAGATCTACCTGTTCACACAGTTCCGTCTGTACCGTTTTCTTTGCGAACAGTTGAAGGCCATTATCGTAAGGCAAAAACCATTTGTGACAAAATTGCCAGTTACTTGTCAATTCTTGGTGCTGAATAATTTCAACAGCGGCTTCAACAGCGAGAGGAATTTGTTCAAGGTTAGAGTGATTCAGGCTCAGCAGTTGGTGAAGATGTCTCCTTCAGAGCCTCAATCTCCCTGTCCTGTCCTTTCATCTTCACCCCTTTGGTTTCCGGTACCCCTGCTTCAGATGCTACTGGTGTTTCCACTGTCGTTACAGAACCATCTGTTAGTGTCTCAGTTTGCTGATGATGTTTCACCCATTGCTCTTGCTGTAAATGTGACTTCTACTGTTACTGTCTTACCATCTTCGATCCCTGTAGCTACCTCTGCTGTTTCAAATTCTACTCGCGTTCTTACACGTCAGATCTTTTCTGACAACAATGGTGTTAGGACAGTTCGGGTTCATGCCGAAGTCCATCCTATTCCTGTCTCTGAGCCTTGTCTCTTGTCGCCTTCATGTACTGCTTCTTTTAGTAGTGAAGAACCCACTTCAGATTGGACATATAGCTGGCTAACTATGTCTAAATGAAGGAAATTACGTGGTAAGCCGGGAAACAAACATTTCGCGAAGACCTCAAACCGTCCAGGTCAGAAGCGGTGCCATGTCATCCCTTTAATTTTTTCAGCCCCTCCTGATACTGATAGATTTACCATGTTTGTTCAGGCCGTATCTGTGCATACAAAATTACCCTTATCTCCTATCACAACTGCTGATTTGAAAGATTTTAATTCATTTGGAGATTTGGCTCTTGACGAGCGAATCGATCTGTCCCCCATTGAAGGTTTATTTGAGCCTTCGGCATGGGCATTATGTGATGGAGGGAATCAGGATTAGACAGGAGGATAAGCTGTTGTATTGTGGAACATGTGAATATATAGATGATAGACAGTTGAAAATGATGCAATGTGAGCATTGCCTCATATGGTACCATTTCACAAAGGAAGGTTCTGACTTGGTTTTGTGAGGGCTGCCTATAATGTGTTTTCCAATTTGTGGATGAAAGATTGGTCCCCTTCAACATTTCCCTACCCCCCTCCCCTTCCCAGAGCTTTTGCAATCATTTTCTGAGCATTTTCTTCACTGTGACACTCAGTCTGATTGGGTCCGGGTCAGTTAGGAAGGATTCATTTAATCTGGTGTCATTGTGACCCGGTTAGAATGTAGGACAGTTGCCACTTATTACATTGGTATTTCAGGCGGAACTGTGTGCAACACTTTGACTACCTTTGGCCCATCTTGGTATATGCTTTCAAGGCCACATGCATTGCTTTGTTGGTTGAAAGGGGGGGGGGGGGGAGAAGGGGCATTGGGCCCATTCAAAATTTCACTTCACCGTTTTTTTGTTTTTTATTTTGTTTTCTTTTTCTTCCGAGTAGCTCTATTCTGAGCATTCTCTTCACTGTGACACTGGGGCCGGGTCAGATACGAAGAACTCATTTGGACTGGTGTCATTGTGACTTACAATATAGGGTAGTTCGCCAATAACATTGCTTCGGCCTAGCGATGTGTCTCTTTCAGCTAGTTCTGGTTGATTGTTTCCTTTCAATGTACAAACCAAAATCCTATACATGTAAATGATACTGTGTGTGTGTGTGTGTGTGTTTGATACAAGAATTCAGAACTGAATTGACCTTACCAATAATTTCAGAATGTATTAGTTGATCAAGAGGGATTTTAAATTTGAGTTAAGATGACAATGGAAAGCATATGTTTTACCTTGGTACGTTTCACATTTCACCAAAAGACGTTATGAAATTTCAGGCTAAATATTCTCTTGTCTCACAATATATGCTTATCATGAATAAAACTTTATGGTGTGGTGCCTTGAAAAGACGGCTCTGTTGTATGAATTATTTTGGGTTTCATTTGCTTGTAAGTTGATGCATGCTTGCTGTTGCATTGTTATGGGTGGCTGACAAGTGTTCCTTTGTGCTTTCGATCCTTCTTTCTGTTACATGTGTGTTGTTTGTTGTGTAGTCCCTTGATTTAAACTTGTTTTGTGGTCCCTTGAACTTTTTGTGTTTTATTTGAATCTCAGCTACTCAACAATTACCCAAGAACATTTTTTTTTTGCTGGGGATCGGCGTCAAAACCAAAAACTTAGCTTTTGTTTCATGGTGGTCACCTCTGAACTACGGAAATGCAATGGCCCCTTTAATTTCAATCATGGCTGACATTTGCAAAGCACTTATTTCGGTATCCGATACCAAAGTGCAAGACTCTATTTGCTTAAAATTCTGGTCTCAATGTTTCATTTTATTTTCTTCTGTAAGTCTATTATACAGAAAAAAAAATATAAATTGAAAGGAACTGAAACAGTCATGTAGGCCCCTAATTTAAAATTTGGTGCGTTCCAAAAAAAGTGTAAAAGATTTAAAAAAAAAAAAAGGAAAGAAAAAAAACAAAAAAACCAAGTACGCAAAGCAACACTTTACTGCTGATAAGTCATTACCTGCAGTACCAATAGATCTAGTCCTCTCTACAAGACCTAGATCTGAATTTTTATCATATTGGCCACAGGGCTAAAACTCTTATGCAGTGGGATGGCAATGGACATGGGCATGCCTATTCATTGCATGTTCATAATTGCAACATACGAGGATCTGCAGCTACTTCTTTCTCCACTCATTCACTCACACTGTCATCCTTTTCCTCTCCTGTTTCGTGTCTGTCACTCCCTTGTGACTGCTTTTTCTGGGTGTCTTGATAGCAGTTGTGCTGCAGGTTTGAGAGGCCAGCAGAGTAAGTCTAATGCCTCTATTGGAGTGGGCTCTCTGTTGGTAAGATTTCGGCTCTTCACCCTGTCCTATAGGAGATGGAAGTTAATCATGAGTCCTGTCTCTCATATGGCCTTAATGGGCTGCAAACGACAATAAACTATTCACTCAAACTCCATATTGGCCTTGTAGTAGGATATGTGTACATGCCGCTTAATTTCCCACTGCTTTGAATAAAAGCTTTAACTGCTAGTATTAGATCTAGTCCTGTTAGAAGTCAGAAAAAAAAATATCGCGCAAATTCAATACGAAGAGATTACCCGGCATGGTGTTCATCTAGAGAAGCCTTGTGAAAAACCGTCTGCAAATAAAATTTTCTATTATTTCCAGCAGCGGGGCAAATAAAATATTCGATTGTTTGTCCCCCTGTGGAAATAATAAAATCGATTATTTGCCCCACGGATGGAAATAAGGACTATATGCTGTATAATATTTGTTGACAAGACCTGATCTTCAATTGTTCTTTGTTATGTGCCCTAATCATTTTAGAGTTCAGCGCTTGATCATCTCAATAGCTCACCTGGTTTCCGCGCTCCAGACTGATAATCTGTTGCCCAAACTCTCGATGGCTTTATCTTGGTGGCGTGAAATTCCTGAGCAGTTTTCCGTCGCACTGACAATTCTGCTCTATTTTTGTTTGAGCTGTGGTTGTTTGTCAGACCCAGTCTCTTTCATGAGCAACTAAGCACTAAGTCCAACAAGATTGCGCCAGCCATGATCACCACCTCTGTTACAAAGATCATCATCACTATCACCAACATCATTTTCTACAAATACAATAGAACTGTCAGACCGGCAACTTGCAAAACAATTCAAGAAAAACGAATAACATAGAAATCTATAAACAACTTGATTGTGATAGTCGAAGTTCTGCCAAATTTTCAGGCCGCTTGGCTCTTCGTCAGGGCAATAATGAAAACATATAAAATGCAAATAGGGTATTGCTGTACACGAAAGGAAATGTTAATAAAATGATTTTTTTTTTGTAAAGGAGAGGCTTTTTAATGTTGTTTGAAAAGGAAATTATAAAATACATTTTTAGAGCTATTAAATTTTTATAACTATTGATTTAAAATGGTCAAATCAAATCAAGGTATGTAAGATAGTTATCATGTTAGTCTATTTGATTCGTTTGGTGTATATAACTTTTTAATATTTATCTCTAAGAGTGACATCACCGACAATTTGTGTAGTCTCTCACTTTCGAAACAAATTGTGCCGTCCTTTTGATTACGCAGTGAGGCCAAAATCATTAGATTTAATACTAAAAGGCGAATTGCAGGAATACCCTAAGTTCATGAACAATAAAACAATAATCCAGATACACAG
Source organism: Peronia verruculata (assembly GCA_038406235.1). NCBI lineage: Eukaryota > Metazoa > Mollusca > Gastropoda > Systellommatophora > Onchidiidae > Peronia > Peronia verruculata. The sequence goes on from JBCAUA010832440.1 coordinate 9,677, forward strand.
TTGTCTAAATCTCTTGAAAAAAAGATATACAGTATTCTCTGAAATGCAATGCACTAGTTGCTAAAAGGCAGTTTTCGTAACCGCACACCCACCACTTCCTTCCTTCCTTCTTTGATCCCTTATACATTACTCCATAGGGGCATCTCTCTAGACTGAACAACCCGTCTTCTCCATCCATCCCCGGCACTCTGCCCTTCTCAAGACGTCTTCTAACTCTAGACCTGTCCACTCCGTGATGTTGTTTTCCCATCTCTTTTTCTGTCGGCCACTCGGTCTCCCACCTCTGACTGTGCCTTGCCGGATTGTTTTAGCGAGGCCTGCTGAACATGAGATATGCCCATACCATTTCAGCTTTGGTCGTTTAACTGTGGTCAGGAGGTCTGTATACGGGCCGATTTCGCTTTCAATGTGGCTCTTTACTTCCTCGTTTGTGATATGGTCCCTATATGAGATTCCAAAGGGTCTTGTGTAGCATCACCTACCACCACTAACACCAAAATCACCATATTATTATCACCACCATAACTTTAATACTAGCATACAGACCACTACTATTGCCAATACAATCGAAGAACTACTCTTGCACCACCATTACACTTACCCAAATCGCTGCTACACCCTTATCACCACTGTTCACTACCACTTCAACCATTATCATCATGACCTCATTCCCTGCCCAGTCATCAGTAAGCTCAACAAGTCAAAGTCTCCTCTCTAAAAACATCACAACTAGAAAAACTAACGCACCACGGGGAGAGCTATTCGGTAAAGAATCACTCAGATTTACATGGAAACAAATGGCGAACATCTCAGGCCGTGTCTGCCAGGAGAGCAGTCTCTTCTCTCAAGGTTTAGTAAAAGTTTTCATATCACTTTCAGAGAAAAACATAATTATTTTTAAGGGATTTTCTGTATGAAATAATGAAAGAATAAGATAAAACAAAATAGTTCAAAAGTACTTTTTTGCTGTACCTTTGAGTCATTCTTCCAACAAGAGGAGCATTACTTAGTAGCGTTAATAATGGATAGAATAGATACACAAGGGAATGAATAAAGCGTCAGGACTGTTTTATTATACATGCATTTTCTAGACATACAAATACTTACAAAGTCTTAGCTATGACAAGAGCATCTAACGGCACATGCAACACAAGGACCACCTCGGACACTACTTTGACATGTTCAGCATTTTAGATAAGAGACAGCGCTATTCAGTAGAACGAGGTGTTGATAACATGGTATACAGAATAGCCATGGGCAAAAGATGCGATCTGGGTTTGTTTCACAGAAAAAGCCTTTAATTCTATTGTGACATTTCAGAACAGAGAATGAAGTGGCTGATAAAAGAGTAAATTGACCAAAAGTAATGTGATTGCTCAAGTAAAAAAAAACAAAACAAAACAAACAAACGGAAAGAAAAATATTAAAAACAAACAAACACACATACACACACAAAAATATTTGATGATAGACATCGAACAGAGACATGCAATGATGCACAAACAGATATAAACATTGTATCCAGGTACGGAAATGATTATTGAGAGTATTGAGGCTAAAAAAACGACTTACGGTCTATTTACCTGGGCATTACATTATCCTATACGTGACTGTGAGGAGTAAAAGACGCATTTTCATCTTGCAGGGATTTTGAGCAATAACCCCCTATATTCCTGAGACGTGCCAAGACTCCCGTATCTGGACAAATCCTTGCTCATTACACTTTGCGTTTGAAATACGTACCTAGAATAATATACAGTAAAATAGGCAGTGGTTCCTTTTCTATTGCTATGACGTCTAACCTTTCATTTCTTAGACTTGAATAAACATTTTCATACAGCACAGCTGTTCGTACTACTAAAGCTGTTTTTTTTTCTTTCTTTCTTTCTTGGACATCTCTGATTGTACGGAGTAAAGTGTGACCAGATCATGCCAATATCTTTCTTGTTCATGAAGAAGACACAGACAATGTCTTCAATACCCGTATCTGTAAATGTTGCCCCCTCACCCAGTTCCTAACATTTGATATAGAACGGATGAATTCATATATTGACGGACTTTAAAAACGGAACACTCGGTATATAGAAGCATTTTCAAGTGTTGCCTTTTTAAAGACTGCCCGTAGAATCATTTTCAAGTGTTGCCTTTTTAACGTCCATCAGTAGAATCATTTTCAAGTGTTGCGGTTTTAAAGTCCGTCAATATGTTTACAGGCATTCCGTTCATAGAGATGTCCTGACGGCGGACATTGGTTAATCACAACAAGAGTTTAGCAAAGGAAATGTTAACTCTCACTTCCATATAGAGGGCCCGTGGCCAGGAAAAATAGTGATTACAGTGTAGCATCAAAAGAAAAGAAAACCAGCAGAGACAGTCACAGAAAGAAAGGTTGAAAGTCATAACCAACGTAAGGAACCGCAATGTAACTTAGGGAATGGTAAACTGCAAGCGTACCTACACTGAGCACTAGGTCACTTTCAATGCTATGAAATGTGAAACTGCCCCTGAAACGGATTTTTTCCCTCAAAGTTAATTTATTCTTGTCACTATATTAAATGCTATGTGTCAGTGGGAATAATTCTCAATAACATTCTATGTTGTTTCTGAATGCAAAGCAGAGACATTCATGCGTGCGCTACAAGCGTTTGAGAATTGCTGACAAGTGTGCAAGATTTTCATTCCAGATTGCATTTCAGGCAAGTTTAAATTTGTGGACTTAGACATTAGATACTGTGTCTGGTCTCACCTCTTCAGCAAGAGAAGAGAGTTGTTATATGTTGGGACAGAAATTATATACTCAACACACTTAATCTTAAGCAAAATCTTCCAGTCAAAGTAAAGTAAAAAGTAAAAGTACCATACCGTGACCCCCCAAGAGGGGAAATTGACGTGGGCATTTCAGACCGCGTCGCGGCAGTGCAGCGCCACTGTACTTCCCCCGATATACATCAGGTACTCGTTTTACAGACGGGTGGGTGAGGAAAGGTGTGAGTTAAGTATCTTTCTTAGGGATACAACATGCAACAGTTGCGATTCGAACCACTGACCTCTGCTTCCAAAAGCCGCAGCACAAGTCACTGAGCTTACACGCCAAAATGTCTCCAAATCTCAGAAAAGGATCTGTATGCACCCCTTGTCCTCTAGCCATTGTAATATCTATTCATAAGAAAGAAAGATAATAGAAACCCAATATATGGAGTCCATACCGCCTAGATTTTACTTCATTTGGTGCTTTTGTTTAGCTCCAGCAAGGCCGAAGTATTTTGAAAACCACTAAGGAGAGATGATTTTTAACCATTAATATCGAACCTGGCATGGTCAAATTAGAAAACAAAATAGGGACAAAGTTTAAACCCTCCAGGGTTGCCATGGTAACGGCTCCCTTTGATTTTTCAACCCGACATTAATATTTTTTATGAATGGGCCTCCATATTTTTCAGTCGATTTGCTTGAAATTTTGCATATATGTCTTTCAGTTAAAATATCATACAAATGTCAGATTAGAAATTTGACAAATCTCCTAAAAGGTTTTATTGCAAATTTTAAAAATGAGACGAATACATTTAAACAAAAAAAAAAAAAAAAACCTTCAAACTTCTTACAGATTTGATAGGGTATGGAAAATTCCCTCTGATCATTTGCTCCTAAAGGTTTGTTATGCATTCATACCAAATTCCATGCTAATTGGTCTCAATATAAAGAAATCACTTCGCATATCTGTCCTTAAAAGAATGTCATGTTGAGGAAAGCACAACTTTTTTTTTCAAGCGAGAAAAATAGTCATAAGGAACTTTTTAATAGGCCTTTCAATCTCAAAATATGTTTTTCTTTTAGAACTAAAATTCGTTCATGAGTTCTGTGTCTTACTTTGCCTTTTCCCGAGCTTCTACTTTTATTTTCACTTCCCTTTTTGTTTCCTCATCCTTGTCACTGAAGGGTCCGTGACCTCTGGGGAAGAGGAAAGGAGGGGAAGGGGCGTTATTGGGCCATGTCTTTCTCTGTCAAAAGTTAGAAAATCTTGATTCTTACTTGGACTACATGCTCTAAAACAGCAAAATAAGAGCATCATATTCTACTTTATTTCGTCGTCAGTGAAAGTTCACTTTAGGGCGTCCTATGAAAGCTTTCGCTGATCTTCGATTGGGGTCAGCGTCCAGATAGTTGGCCAGTGTCCATCCCTGGCATTAAGGTTCCTGGTGTTGTTGAAGAAAATTATAATGGCAGTTCTTTATGCACCTTTGGCCCGTAGCCAGTGGAATATTGATGATCTACCAATTCAGAAAGAAACTAGACGGAGACAAGAGCCTGGATGGCAATAAACGGGTCAATCGTCAAATGATCATCCAAATTGTTAGAATGGACACATCCCCCTTTTTTGGAGGGGGGGGGGGAGGGGGGGGGGGGGGGGGGGGGGGGGGGGGGGGGG
>JBCAUA010832462.1:0-14101 GCA_038406235.1 Peronia verruculata
ATCTATCTATCTATCTATCTATCTATCTATCTATCTATCTATCTATCTATCTATCTATCTATCTATCTATCTCGCTTTCCCTATCCCCCGCGTTCTGTTTTTGTCTTCTATCGTATTTCATATATTTCCCAACACAAAACCCCCCACTCTCTTATTCTTTTTCTGTTTCCTTTTCTCTGTTAAACATCCACTTTCACTGTCTTAAAAAACGCCAAACATAGTTGCATTTCGTTAGTCTGAGAACAACACCGGCAATCCACTTAATAGGTTTTATTTTATATATTATCTTTTCTCAGACACAGAAGTCGGAAGTTTGAAAACATTTTTTTTTTTAAATTTTTTCTTATGCGCATCAAAGCCGCGGCTCATGTCTTGCACACCTTCCCTTTATTACTTTGGCGTCGTGCGTAATCGTGCGTCCCGCGACAGTTCCGCTAGCCATCACTCTTGACCCCGTCACAATCTTGTTGATGTGGATAACTCGACCAACAGGTAAGGTGTCCTTCGCCATTGTTTGTATAGCTGTGTTTTAGCATGTAGTATGCCGATGTGACCCACTTCTTGGGCCTGGGACCTGTCCTCTAACCCATACCATGGGCCTGTTGTGAAGCGCCGACGTCATTCTGCAGCTTAGAAGCGCTTACATGGGCGGATTAGCGCGCGTCTCGTACCCCAAGCCTTGATTCTTTACCCCGAGACAAGAACTAGATCTAGATCTAGATCTTCACTGCTGACGTAAAAAAAAAAAAAAAAGGAAGACAATGTAAGATTATGTTTTATTGATTATATGGTTATACGTTACAGAGATCAAATCTTTTCTTTTCATTCTCTCTCTCTCTCTCTCTCTCTCTCTGTCTGTCTGTCGGTCGGTCTCTCTCTCTCTCTCTGTCTCTCTCTCTCTCTCACTCTCTCTTTCTCTCTCTCTGAATATAAATCCGCTAATCTCACAGAAACTTCTAATGCTGCATGTGTGGGTTTCCAGGACTGTTCATAGTTTTGTTTGCTATACAGTTAACAAAACAATCAAACAAATAAACAAGGTGCTACAAATGTGGTCGGAAACCGGTACAACAACATTCAGTAATATTATTTATTGCTGACTAGCAATAATGATAATACAAAAGATATTTTCAACACCTGTCGTAGCTGGATAGCCTCTGCCTATATTGAACGACGTAACAGTGACCAGTTGCTTTGTAATTCTTGCTTCTTTATTGGCACAACTGTGACCAATAGTAGCGCATTGTAACAGTAACGCCCAAGTACCAATGTTACCAAAGATTGCAGCATAGTACCTACTACTATGTCAGCAGAATTTGCAGTCGAGTCAAAGATTTTTGCTGACCTTTCATTGGAGGGATGTGAAAATAATCATTTAATCCAGCCTCTTACTCCTTCTTCTTAGCCTTTAATTCTGTGTTGGGTTGTCGAAACGAATTATGCTCTAATCTTCTTTATCTGTCGCGGCTTTTGGCCAGGTTCTGGGTTTCCACAAATGTTCTCTTTCTCCATTCCTGATTGTTGTCGGTCCATCTTTTCGTTTGTCCTTCTTTTCTACTATTCCTTGTAGCACAGTTCTAGCAAGGCCACCCACTGGATTTTTCCTGTATGGTCTTAATTACCCCTAACCAAATCACTGTCCGTAGATGTTAATTGTAAGACCGAATACACTTAGTTATGAGTTTTTATATTTTGCTGTTGTTATTGTTGGTCCCGCTTTTTGTTGCATGTTTTTGGCATGCTGGTGTCGTTGTGTAGTGCCCGAGTAATTCCGTATTGAATGAGGGTAGCAGTGCATAAGACTCAACTGGTGAAAGTAGCTGTAGGATGCTAGTCAATGTCACCCTTTCCTTAACTAACTTCACCTGTTTGTCCCAGACCTATCTGTCCAACCGAGAAACTCGATTGCTATCATTAGCGTGTCTTTCCTATTATTACCATTGTTGCTCCTGTATGGATTTGGTTTTTTTTTTTGTAAATCTAATTCTTTTGGCCTGATTGTGGAAGTTCTAAACTTGTAAACGAACATTCGCGGTAACGAGCTGCATGCCTAGCTTAACACTAACAATTGGTAGTCTTATGGTGTTAAAAAAGATTGTAGCGCTCTGACTCAGCAATCAGCAGCTATACTAACATCAGCATCAGGAATACATGGAGGAGACTCAGTGATCCTTGGACCTGCGGTTTCATCATCACTCGGTCTTAGTCTTTAGTTGTCCGCGGTCTGGGATTTCAGTTTCACTCTGTCCATGTTTATAAGTAGAATATTATATCCACAGTCTCGAATATCAGTATCACCTTGTCCACATCTATGATATTACATTCTGCCCACAGACTGACATTTCAGTATCACCCTGTACACTTCTATGGTAGTATCTTTGATCAGCGGTTTCATCATCACGCCGCCCATGTCTGTTGTAGAATACGTATCCTAAATCTACGCCCATGTCTCTGGTAGTATATGTATCTGCAAATCAGAGATGTACTGCTTCCATTTCGAGTGACAGTGGCGTTTACCATTAAGACACAGTGGCCATCATCCCGAGCTTTAAATCACCCAAACCCAGGCAGAGTATCATATATAGGACATCTTGCTCTCTTCAGACCCGGCGCTGATATTATTGGGAGCGTCCACTATCCATTTGTCCAGCCGTCATGTAATGTCCTAAGGAGACAAGTGCGCCTGAGTGTAAATTACGATATTTCCATTCTTAGAGCACCGCAGGTTGTAGGATAATTTTGATTCGATAATGACTGATCAGTGCTGATAGCCTTATTTGCCCGTAAGTGATAAGACTACCAATAAGTTACAAAATGAACTGCAGTTGGAAGAATGCCAAGTACGAATTCATCGTAATTGTTACAACTTTGACGATTGCGGTCGTAGTTGCAAACATTCCGATTATCTTATAATTGCTGTCAAAAGGAGGAAAACTTGGTACTGTTTTGATGGGACCAGATCCCGACAGTTTGGTTGCCAAGATTGTCAAGTGTGCAGATAGGCCTTTTTAATGAGATAGAAAGTATTCCTTACATACTTTTCTGTATTTGTACTCTTTACGTTTTATATTTTATCAATATATTATTATTAAGTGTCCACAAGAAATCGTCGACTCATCACTAATGTCTGAAAATATCAATTTTCTACATACTTAACAATAAAATGTTGTGTGAGGGACTGGCAGCCCTGAAAGTGCTCACTACCGTTTTTGTTCTGTTTTAAAATTGTTATTACGTATTAGTCTTTTTGTTTTGGTATATAGATCTTTGTCATTGTTTTATGTACAATTTTTTTTTTTTTTTCCTTTTTTTCTGAAATAGAGCAGGGCAGGGCTAGCCTTGTTAATATGACAAGGATCATAATAATATATTTATAAAAGAAATACAGAAGAAAAAAAAAATGATGTACAACCATGGCATTTCCACTCGACATATTGTATGCTCCACACCTAGCTCATCGTATGATAAATTGTGTTTTGACAGTGTTAGATCCATTTTGATGACTTGGTTGGGCGCAATTTGCTGAGGGCGCAAATTGATTCCAAATCAAGCTCTGTATAGCATAGCCCTGTTCATTTGGACCCTTCTCGTTTTATATCTTAGTTATTTTGCGAATCCTTACCTGATATTATTAAGATTTCTTTGATATTTTCTTTTCTGTTTGTCGTCATTTTACTTCCAGATCATGATGCCGTTATCGAGCACTATAACATGTACTGTAGATTTAAGGATAAAAGGCTAATTTTTATGTATATAAAATATAAATAAATGAGTTAATAGAAAGTAATCTAATTATGGAATGAATATTTCCTCAAACATTCCAGCGAAACATAGATGAATAATGAATTTATGATCCCTGGAATCAGCGCTAGGTTACAGACATGGACACGGGTTTTTGCCATTGAGAACAAAAGTAAAAACAACAAACAAAGAAAAACATTTAAAAAGTGAAAAAATCCTTTCCTTGTAACTGAGTGGAGGCACAAGTGCAGGAATTAGACCTCGCACATTTAGACTAGTGCAGCAAAAGGGCAGAAAGAGCGAGCGAACGAGAAAGAGAAAGGGAAAGGGAAATGGCAGAAGAAGAGGAAGAAGAGAAAGGGCGAAATGAAGATTTATGAGGTGCTTGCGTGCCCGGGCCGTGTTCACGAGGGAGCGATTATACGCGCCCTGCGACACGCCGATAATACTCAGATCTGCCTGTTTTCCCCATGATAAGCTCAGGGGGGTCCCTTTATCCCTGCGTGCACACAACCTCTAAATTCTGTGGGGACTGGATTCTGAAAGAAACCAACTTAGAAAAAAAGTATATTTAAATGGCAAAATGGTAGTAAACAAATAAATAAATTCGAAAAGCGGAATTTAGCAGTAATGATTTTTTTTTTTTTTAATAGTTGAGATTTAGTGTCAAGGGGCATGATTTGGCAGTGTTGTGATATATACCTCAGTATTTCTTGGCTTAATCTTAAAGAGCTTGAAGTAACATAGATCTACCCGATACACTTTTTACTAAGACAGAAGCTTAGAAACATGATGGATGTTTGTTTGAAACAAGTAAACTTTGGCAGCACAGACATTGAATTCAGGTCACTGTTTACTGAGCACAAACGATCCTGTAAGTAAGGCTGTGGAAATTTGAACGGTCTTGGAATAACTTTGTCGGTCTGTATTGGAATTTGCTCCGGGTATAGGATTGTTAAGTCTGTCGTCGGTCGGAATCTGAAAGAAAAAAAACATTACAAGTGGATAGAAATTTTTAAGAATGATGAAGGAGAGATAGTTTTATGTTACTTTCTTCATGTTTTTTGTTTGTTGGGGGGGGGGGGGGAGAGGGGGAGGGGGCGTGAATTGGATTTGACTCTCTCCGTTTCAGTCAGTTCATCTGTTTGGTACCTGGTTTCGTCTGACAGAATCAGAATTGGAGAGAAAGAAAGGATTAAAAAGAGAAAGGAAGAAGAAATAAAAAAAATAAAGAACTAAAAAAAAGAGAAAGATAAAGAGAAAGAAAGAATTACAAACAAAGAAGGAAAGAAGAAAAAGAAGAAAGCGGAAAAAAGGAAGAAGAATCTGAAAGAACGAAAGAAAGAAAAACTAGGGGGAAGGACAGAAAAAAGAGACAACAAGCAAACAAGAGATAGAAAGAGAAAAAGAAAAACAGAAAGAAAGAAACAAATAAGAAATATTTCACGATGAAAAGTACTTACCCTTTTTTTTTTTTTTATTTATTTTGTCACCACGTGGGATATTTTATTTTTATACTTTATAAATAACCTGCAATGTTCGCTGTAATTATTGCCTGTGTAAAAGTATGCAAGTGTGTGTGGGTGAGAGAGAGAAAGAGAGAGAAAGACAGAGAGAGGAGGAGGGAGAAAAGATAGAAAGAGAAAGAGAGAGGAGGAGGGAGAAAAGATAGAAAGAGAAAAAAGGGACAGACTCAAGGGAAAAAAAAAAAGAAAGAAAGAAAGAACAAAAGAAAGAAAGAAAGAAAGGGACAGACTATAAAAAAAAGAAAAGGAAGAAGAGAGTGTGCCTGTGTTCAGTGGCAGGAACAAACCAATGTCTTCATACAAAAAAAAAAAAAAAGCCAGAACTGCCATGTATTTGTTTCCTTGTGTAACCACTACTGGAGTACCGGATCAGAACGTTAAGACCGACTGTTACGTAGATAATCCTATAAACCCCGCATTCCTAGCACACACACACTAGGTGCTGTGAACATTTTCCCCACTTTGTCCAGGAGAAAGACTGCAGGTGTGTTTTAGGCCAATTTATAATCTTATGTATTTATATATTCTATTTTATTTCTGTAGTTGTTTATTCTTTCTTGATGTCTTTTTTCTTTGTAAGTATTTGTTTAATCTTGTGTGGCAGTTTTATTGTCATTTATTTTTTATTATATTTATTAACTTCCTTCTTCGTCTAATTATTGTTAATTTATATGTTTATTTGTTCTCTGATTTCTTTTGGTCACGTGCAGTGAAGTAGTCAAGGAGTGGGATATCTTGTAAAACCCAGTCAGTCTTGTGGTTTTGTATGATTTATTAGCTCACATCTTTCAGGAGTCAAACATTTGCCTTCATAGCTAGCTTTGTAATGTTATTCCTCATTGGTATTTATGATTTTTTATTTTTAACCTTGTGATTCGATATGTTATTGTTAATCTCCATTTTGACAAAAACTTCCTTGGGATCCGATAAAGAAAGTTTTTCAAATTACAAAGTAGACTAAGTGTTGAAAACATCGTGTGATGGAAAGATTTTGTCCTAGCCAAGTCATTCTCTTCAATGCCTCACAGAGAACAAAGGTATAAATGGAAGAAAGTTTGAAGGTTTTTTTGTTTTTTGTTTTATTTCTGATAAAACATACGAAAATCGAATCATCCTGCAAGATAATTTATACGTTGACATTTTTGTGTCGGATCCGAGTCGTTCTCGTCAATATACTTCAAAGGAGTGAAAGCATAATTGGAGGAACTCGGAAAATTGTGGGTTTCTGATAATACATAGGTTTATCGTTTTACGCCTTGATTTATTTGTGGGCAGAGCGAGAGATTATCCCACGTAATCATTCTCTTCAATGTGTTGAAAACGGAATGGGCGTAATTGGAGAAAGGGCCCAAGGTCTTGCTCTGTGGTCGTAAACATTGGACGGTTATCAAGTAACAAGATAGTTCTGTCGACATAAGATACAATTCATGAAATCGTTCTGTAGCTTAGTTTGAAAAGGATCAGTGATCAGTCGAATTCAAATCTTCGTAATACGATAAATGAAAAAAAAAAAAATCGGTGTTAATGGATACAATTAGAAGTATTGTTTTGGGTTTTTTTTTTTTCTTTCTTTCTTTTTGAAATGATATTACGCCTATTTTGTTACAAGGAGTTCGCGACTCGCCTTTGTGTATACGTTGCCAGACACCATATCATTCGAATCCGTTTTCACAGAGTATTGCATGGCAATCTAGCGTCGCTTGAACTACTTACTGTAATATCATGCGGGACTGAAATTCCTAACTCTTATCTGTTGCTCTGCACGCCTGAGCTGTGTGTAATCTACGCATGCTATTCAAATGTGCCATGGATTGGCCGTAATACCTTGTTTGTGCATAAAAGCACGTGTTTTGTTTGTTTTTATTTATTTTCAGACAGTGTCTTGAAACGTTGTTCCCTCAGGATTTGTGATCTAGTGCTCCAGCATTGATCGCGTATTGTCTTTTCATAGACGTCTGAGGGTTCACTGATATTATATGAGGAACTTTAGCTTTCCATTCAAAATAGAGAGACCGAATTACATGTGAAGACCAATGGGGAAAGAATGTCCACTTTCTGCAAGGTGGAGAAAACTGAATTTGTGTTCTTAAAGACTTCCATGTTTCTTTGTTTGTTGAAGTCATTGATTCAGATATTTGCTACAAACTAGTTCCCTCTGATCTTTGGGTTAAAATAGTTATAAGGCTCAGGACCAAACCCCTTGGATCGTAAAGTTGAAAACATTGAAAGCTGGACATTTGTTGTTCTTTCCCCTTAATTTTCGTTCATGTGATAATCTAACCGCCGGTGACACTGGCAAATTGAATCACTGTGTATTTGCCCAGCGATCTAAACGATCGACTGACATTCCATTTTATTTTTTTGTCTGTCTGGCATTTTATTTTTTATTTTTTCTCTATTGTACTTGTGGGAGATGAGCTAGGATATGGATTGCTTAAAAGCTTTGATTTTTTTGTAAATTTCCTCTGTAACATTGTACATGTACATTGAGTGCTCGAGATTGCCTGTCATGAATTATATTAAGCGTGAAGCATTTTTTTTTTCTATATCCAGGATTGTATGCCCTTTATCGGCATAACATGTTTATGAAGAACATACCTGCATTCCCTAGTTTCTAGTGTTTCTTTCGTGAGCTTTTACAATATGTGTTTTTTTCACTTTGTGCTTCTCGAATATGAGCAGTGCAGAAATGTTATTACATGTTTTATCAAGTTTAAAGAGAAAAAAAGTGTTTGGCAATTTATGTATTTAAACTAAAGTTGCTGCCGGTAACAGCTGTGATCCCAACAGTTTACACTGTGAATCAAGCAAGTTTAACCATTCAGACAAGCCTAAGAAGTAACTATGAATTCTCGGTGATCAGTGGTCTAGAACTATGACATTTGCTGTGCAATTGTTTTGAAATTTCAAGAAGAAGGGAAAAAATGATCTTTTTTCCGTGGTATTTCAAGACGATAACATAAATATAATAACAAAATCTCTCTGCTCTCTTTTGATGTTTCTGGAGAGAAATTGCTTTTATCTCTATTTGTTGCCAAAAGAATGTCAATAAGTAAAGAGAATATGGTTTAAAAGTCACAAGACAGAACAGCCTTGGAACTTTTTTTTTTTCTTTTAATTTACCACAAGCCTTATCAGCCTACCCTCATTCGCCAATCCCATTGGTGACTTGGGTCATCGCGATTTGCCCCTAGCACGCCATATTCTCGGCAGTACGCTCTTGACTTACTTTCCTCTTGACCATAGTAATACGTACTTTCCTGTTATGTTATTCGTTATGTTTTCTATCATTACTACTGGTGATTTTGATGTTGTTGACATTACCACGCTATGCATAGGCGTTACCGCCTTCAACTATCTGTCTTATCACTGCAGCATAGACTTTCTATGTGAGCCTCATTGCTGTTACATGTTTTGTCGTTGTTGTCGTTTTTGTGTGGTTGTTGTGGTTGTTGAAAATGTTTTTGTTTATGAATCTTACATAAATCTTATCAGTTTAACAGGGCAAGGATTACATATGACTTGAGCCAGGGGACGAGAAGAATGGGTTTTCCTAGGTCCAGTCCATGCTGAATGCATTTCCCGTAGAGACGTCTAAAGATTGCTTTTCTTGCCTGCGCTGATATCTGTATGAACACAGCGGGAAAGTGTAGGCTCTGTGACAATGGTAGATAACCTTTGGTGAGCAAGAGAGCAAGGATCTATCTGAGAAGAGGAGATTACATACATGCTAAAGCCCCCCTGATTGCAGGTTTTGACTTCCAGAATATCATTCTGTGCTCAGGCCCTGAGATAAGTCTGAACAACAAGAAGTTTCGCTATCAATATTAATGCTTAGTTAGCGCATGCTTGCCCCTAAAATGACTACATTTATTCTAAGTGAAAATCATTAAGAACGCGCACAGAAATTCTGAGATTGAAGGAACTCAGATAAAATGAGATTCGTACAAATCGGCAAAATATTTGTACCAAAAAGTCCTTACTTTTCTTTCATTCACTGTGATTAGGGATCGGATAGACTGGCCTTTCGGTCAGATTGACTGACCGACTGACTGAAACCCTCAGTGGCTTATGAAAGGGGGGGAGTGTATGGGCTCCACGGATGACTTGTCAAATCTTTTCCATTGTTCCTGTCTTCTGCCATTTTCAGGGATTTGCCAAGGAGCTGGTTTTTCCATTCTTTGATTTTTTATCCTCCCAACGTTTCTTTTCTCCCCCTTCCCTTTTCTCCCTGGCACAGTACCTTGCATGATGAGTTTTGCATGTCTCGATGACCTTGTGACATAATTGTATGGATGAAGTTGTCTGATATTGATTGGCCAGACTACTCTGTCGATAAAGAGCCCAGAAAACGCACCCCGATCTTTCTGTGTCCAAATGGATAGGAACAGTAAAAGATCACTTGGCACTGGGTTAGTCATGCATCTCAACAGATTGTATGAATAGCCAGACTTTGAAGTACTCACTCTCTTGCATGTGTAGCTTTACCCTTGTTATAGCAGTAAAATTAGAGAAGTCAAGATAAACCGTATGTATCCTTAAAAGGACGTTTCTCTCTTGCAGTTGATGAGAGACGCACAGTAGACGCTCCATGGGGGGGGGGGGGGGGGGGGGGGTGGGTATGTAAGTTTTCTGCTCTCATCTGCAGGTTCGCGATAACCGTTTCCAGGTGGTTGAAAGACGTAAACAGACCGAAATCACCTGCAGGTGGTAAAAAAACGACTGTCGTTGGGATACCTCCCATGGAATGCCATTCTCAAGTCGTTTCCAGGGTGATATCTCTTCTCTCTCCTTGCTTCAGTCTTCTGATCCGCTCGCTGTCTTTTCCTCTCTTCTTCTTTTACTTGATCGGCCCTTTTGACGTGTAAAGGTTTTAAACCGTGTTTGGCACCATGAACCCATGGTCGTGCTGATGTGCAGTTTAACCCTAGCGCAAACAAACGAGACACAATTGGACATTTAACATACACTCACACACATAATACTATGCACAGACATTGAAACACCACGAACGGCATCAGAGCAAGACAGACTCAAGGAAAACCTGCTGCGTGCAGCTTGATAAAGCACATGGCTGATAGCACAAATGAATTTCTGTAGCGCCCTCGATTATTTCTTACATTATAGATCGATTGCAGGTGATGTTATGAACCCGGAAGTTTGCCACAAGGTCAATAAATTCAAAATGGCTGACATGGAAGTAAACAAGTGCAGTGCGAGTGATCTCTCTCTCTCTCTCTCTCTCTCTCTCTCTCTCTCTCTCTCCTCTCTCTCTCTCATATATATATATATATTTATAAATAAATATATATTTATATAAACACTCTTAATTCGGAATATTTCTGTTGATTATAACAGATTCCTGCTTACCCAATCAAGCAGATATCGGACATCGCTGAGCGATAGAGGGCGACAAGATGCATATGGTTTATTCACCGATATTTTGCCATTTGAACACCCCACCATGAACACCCTGCCATCTCCTCCATTATCATTATCGTCTTTGAGTCGTCTATCAGATCGATGTGATTGATATACTCACGTCTCAGAAAATATCCATGATCGTGAATGTCCCTGCTCAGTGGGTCAAGGCCGAGTGCACCGATTGGCACGCAAACACCGCTCACTCAAACTAGTCAGATTACCTGGCAGAAATCTTAACCCTCAAAGCCGCAAGGAGCCGATCTTTTCGAAAACTCGTTCATCTCGATTTATTTTGCATGTGAGTTACTTGTAACATATAATACATTACAGTGACAGAGCATGCGGATTAGTGTGAGCCACTTATGACATAGGGTACATTACAGTAACAGAGCATGCGGGTTAGTGTTAGCTTCTAATAATATAGGCTACGTTACAGTGACAGGGCATGCAGGCTAGTGTTAGCTTCTAGCTACGTTACAGTGATAGGGCATGCAGGCTAGTGTTTGCTTCTAGCTACGTTACAGTGACAGGGCATGCGGATTAGTGTGAGCTACTTATGACATAGGGTAGGTTACAGTAATAGGGCATGCTGGTTAGTGGAGCTACTTATGACACAGGATACATTACAGTAACAGGAGATACGGGTTTGTGTTAGCTTCTAATAATATAGGCTACGTCACAGTGACAGGGCATGCAGGCTAGTGTTAGCTTCTGGCTAGCTACGTTACAGTGATAGGCATGCAGGCTTGTGTTAGCTTCTAATAATATAGGCTACGTTACAGTGACAGGGCATGCGTCTTAATGCGAGGTAGTTATAACACAAGGTAGAGGACAGTGACAAATCATGCATGTAAGTGTGTGTGGATGACAACATAAAGTACATTACAGTGGTAGGGCATGCGGGTTAATTAATGTGAATTACTTATAACATAAGATACGTTACAGCGACAGGGATGGCACAACGGCTAAAAATACAAAAGCCAAGTCCAACATGCAAAACGCAAGATACTGATTTACCGATGTGGCACAGCCTTGTGATGCACGCCGAAAGTGACTGAATTCCCAAGTACCGTATCGTATCGTATCGTAGCGACAGGGTATGCATGTTAATGTTAACATACATTGACAGGGCATGCTTATTAGTGTGAGGTGTTCATAAGATACAGAACAGGACAGGGCATGCATGTAAATGTTAACATACATTGACAGGGCATGCTTATTAGCATGAGTTGTTCATAAGATACAGAACAGGACAGGGCATGCATGTTAATGTTAATATACATTGACAGGGCATACTTATTAGTATGAGTTGTTCGTTAGATACAGAATAGGGTTAGGGTTAGGATTAGTGTTAGGGCATGCATGTTAATGTTAACATACATTGATAGGGCATGCTTATTAGTGTGAGTTGTTCATAGGATACAGAACAGGGCAGGGCATGCATATTAATGTTAACATACTTTGACAGGGCATGTTTATTAGTGTGAGTTGTTCATAAGATACAGAACAGGACAGGGCATGCATGTTAATGTGAGTTACTCATGATATCGATTGACAGGACATCCATATTAGTATGAGTTGTTCCTAAGATACAGGACAGTGACAGGGCATGCTTATTAGTGTGAGGTGTTGGTAAGATACAGGACAGTGACAGGGCATACCAATGTGAGTTAATGTGAGTTACCTCTGAGAAAGAAATAGTTCAGGGTTTACAGCTTCTAGTTCTAGTGCCATTTCGTCCTGAACGCTCATTTCTCAACCATAAGTAAATGTTTCAAAGAAATTATGGCACTTTGGCATATGATGTTTTTAGGGTCAACTTTTTTTTGTTGTTGTTGTCGTCGATCCGATACGATTGCTAGCATTTCTTAACAGGCAGACACACACACAGGCGCACACATACCTACACTCACCCTAATGTCACTAGCATTCTGTTCATGTGTTATGGATCAGGCGTGGACATCCCGCGCACAGACAACATACATTTGCGGGAAATAATCGCATTGTTGTTTTGCGTTCTGTCATCTGGGCTAATGACTTTTCCCCTCGCGATAGGCTCGCTTAGATGTAGGGCATTAAATGCACACCCGGAATGATCTTCATCTCTCGGCGTTTTATCTTCCTGACCCTTCCCCCCCCCCCTAAAAAAAAACATCTCCGCACACATACATACATACATACATACATACATACATACATACATACATACATACATACATACATACATGCATACATACATACATGCATGCATACATACATACATACATACATACATACATACATACATACAATACACACATACAAACACACACACAAAGGCACACATGCATACATGCTCACACTCCACAAGGGCACACACACACACACACACACACACACACACACACACACACACACTCACACTCACAAGCACGTGAGTTGGGATCTCGGATGCCAAACAACAAGCAGACTCACAGGAAGGAGACTGCTGAAGCCGGGGCAAGCACAGACAATGACAAGAAAATGAACTGGGCACGCGTGCTGTAGCAAGCGGGATATTGCATAATAAAACATTGATCACTCCAGGAGTGTCACGGAAAGGAATGTCGTGCTCTCGGACATAAAATAATGAAGGGTGGCGAATGGGGCTGCAGCTGTGACGTTCCATTGCTTCCTTTTCAAATGGAAGATTTAAAAATTCACTAAGCAAAAAAAAAAAAAAAATCTGGATATTCGTCTTTCCTGCACATTCCCTCTCCTTACTTCTTCCAAAGGTCAATAGAAAGAGAAGGGAATTAGACTTTGACTCAAAAGTGAGCTGTGCAATGACACTTTCAGATTTCGGACGGTCTTCTCTTTATATAAAGTGTCCACAAGTCACAAACTGATCATGTCATTTAAGACAGTCTTCCTTTTGTGGGTGGTTTTAATCCACGGTCATGTCAGACTCAAATTATTATAATTTGTACTAGCATCTGATATATCCCTAGAACTGATTCTTCTTTACTTTTCTTATAAATAGAATAACAAATTAAACAATTATAGTCATCACCTTGACTGTTCTGGATATTGTGGATGTACAGAAGAGAAGGAATAGGCGAGAGCGAACCAACAGGGAACTGTGCACCGGCTAATTCCAACCGACGGACGCAAAGAAACTGGCCGGACGAAGACGGGCAACACTATTTTTGATTGCTATCGATCGTAGAACGCGGGCTTGAGTACATACATACTTTGTTTTCAGCCTTTCTAAGGTCTGATTTCTGTTTCTGTTCTGTCAAAGTTTTATAGCGTTATCAGAAAGTGGCGTCTATAAAACTTTTCAATATTTTGAGAGCCATAATTATAATAATAATCCATCCATCCATCCATCCATCCATCCATCCATCCATCCATCCATACATACATACATACATACATACATACATACA
>JBCAUA010832473.1:0-14101 GCA_038406235.1 Peronia verruculata
TTTTATAAGCTTTTCAATCTCCTGTAGTGGTGGTTATCTCAGCTGTCCACAACCGTGGTCAAAAAATAACATAACACATTATGGAAGTCACGGATTTGATTGGCTTATGTAGGCCTATGCTTGAACTACGGGTCGGCAAGTTACGTGTAGGCTCGCAGATTTCTCCAGTCATCGGAACAGAGACAAGATTGTGTTTCAAAGACTGAAATCAATTTCGGACCACAACCATCCAGTGACAAAACATAGTCCAATGACAGTTTAAATTTGGATTTTCTTCAAATATCTCAACCAAAGAGCGCAAGGGGCTGGAAAAATCAAAGATAATGGAGCTAATCAAATGAAAATAAGAAACTTCATGTAAAATGCAAATCTTGTCTCCTTATTCTATAAGAAGTGAGAGTTGTAAAGCAGAGAACCCATTTACAATAAATCTCGTATCCAGTTTTTATAGCGCAGCATTTTATATATATTTTCGTGAGAGGATAGGCTACATGCATTGTGTGAACAGTCGATATAATAATATACGGTACCTTCCCAAAATACTGGAATAGTGAAAAGATGGTCAACGGCATACTAAATTCAATATATGGGCGCTACAAAATTATTCCAAACGAGAAAACAATATAATATGTATAATGTTAATATATAATGTTAATAAAATACGACTAATGTTATAGTGATAATGTAAACAATACCTGTGTATTTTTAGTCATTACTCAGAAGCCTCTGGCACAACACTCGATCAGTATCGATACATTTAAAATTTTTGCGAGTAAGCATTATTATTATATTACGTTTCATTCACGGATTTAGGTGTTTTCTAGTGCCTGTTCAAGAATGAAGGATCTATCATATCTTTGTCTGGAAACATACTGTCGGCTAGTTGCATACTACCCGCCGAAGTTAATTTAAAACTTGAGTACCGGATTCGACTGATAGGGTATATCGGGAAAGACCGTAGAAGACTTCGTCTGTTCAGTGATGTCAAGAGAACAAAAGAAGACAGAGGAGCTATTGCAAAATCTACACGACTAGATCTATGAGAATGCATTCCAGTTAATTAATGAGGAATAGTAAAACTGAACTGGTTATTCGATATAGTAACGAAATGTAAGCCTCTTAATTTAAGCCTCTTAACTGACTTATGCCTTCGTTCATAAAGTGAAAGTAGACCCTGGCCGGGCAAAGGCAAAGGCCAGCATTCCAGTTACTGACTACTCTTACGATTTCTGAAAACTTCTTGATCAGAATCTAGATCTAGATCTAGGTCTTGATCTAGAGATATCTACACACAGTTCAAGCGAAACATAGTAAACATTACTATTAGTAATACAAGAAACTAGATCTAGATCATAGATCTAGATTTAGACCTAGAACTATTCCAGAACTAGATCTAGATTTCTACAACCTGGATTTTATGCATTGGAGAATGGAAAGAGTAGATCTAGATCTATTAGTAATAAGCTTTCTTTACAATGAAGACCATTAAAGCAAAAAAAAAAAAACATCACCAGAACAAGGCCTCTTTGCATTCTTGGCTGAATTGTGTTGTAAAGCGAAATCTGTCATAGATGTACTTTAAAAGTTAAAACCGTGTTTAATCTATCTTGAAAGTTATACATCGTAATACAGTGTGTCAGAATTACTTACTAAGGGCGGCCTTAACTGAACTCTCCATGACTTTACCATACTCTTCTACATTTCTCTGTCTTTCGTGATCTCTGGCAGCTCCTGTCTCGGCACTCCTGTATCCTTCTCTAGCACACCTACATGTGCCCTGCTTGGCCTTCATCTACATACCCTCCCCCTCTTTCTTTGGTTGCCATAGCATAGAATAGTTTTCGACCCGATCTCAGTGACAGATCTGTAGAAGTACCCAGTGAAAGTCAGTCTACACTCCTTGACTCTGTTGGTCACTCTTGGCACATAGATCTTCATTTATAATTCTCTGTCTCCAATCTGTTCCCAAGGCAGCACGAAGTAACCTGGTGTAGAAGCCATTCGGTGTCTTTTCCACTGTAGCCATAAGTGTCCAGGTTTCACTTCCTTACAAAAGCACTGCCTCAATCGTTGCTCTAAGCTGTTTGATTTTAAAGTTACTTGGCAGGGTGGATTTCCATATTTTTGCCATTTTATTGTTACCCCTCCAGGCCAGTGAGTCAGAATACACTGTGCTACAGTGTCTGTCAGACAGACCTATAGGTAATCATGAAGGCCATGCAATGACGCTCGGAGATGTTGGAAAGAATCTGTCATGAACAAGAAAGTTTAGACTTTTGGTGTTGTAGGCTTCAATGTTATAAACTATCTGTGCTTAGCCAGTATCTGTCCTTTGGTAGCTTGACCAAATTATAGGCAGAATATTTGATCATTGTGTCTCATTTGTTTTTCATCATTCTTACAGGGAAAGCTTTGTACAGGATGGATTGAATGTCAAGATTAATAATGGACATTTCAAAGCTGATGTTGTTAAGTCCAAACTCTACAAACGCAATAAAAATGAGTACACCGATGAGCATGCACCAGATATTATAATCCAGGTAATTTTTTGAAGAAGTGACTTCAGTAAGTTGCTAGCTATAGCATGTATTTTAATATCATTATAAATGTCATGAGCTGTTTACCCCCACAGGATCAGTCAGATAAATTGACCCACATGCTTGGAAGGGTTACAAAGTTAAAAAATAGTGGTATTATTAAAATCAAGGGACTAATGATGACATCTAGAGTGAGTTGGAAAGTAAGAATTAAATGGAAAGATAAAAATCCTAGAAATAGAAAGAAAATTGCCCTGACTGGTAAATTTATATAAAGATATTCAGCAGGGAAGTGTGGAAAAGGGAAAGTTTAGAAGGAAATTGTTTGTAAATTCTGCTATTTTTAAACCCATATTTGTTATGTTTGGCCTCATCAAATTCCGAAAAAGAGGGGAAGGCATTAAATCGTAGAAGGTGTGGATATATTTCCACTTTTACTTTGCTCTGCTCAGCAGAAATATAGACTGTGTGTGCATGCATATCCTGATGTGAAGTTTGTATACTAATTATAAAAAAATATTTGACACAATTTGTTCCATATTTGAGAAAATGTTTGAGATTTGATTTATTGAACACAGTTTATTCCACATAATTTGAGAAAATGTATAACATTGATTTATAGATAGAAGACACAATTTATTCCACATCTGAGAAAATTCTGTGACATTGATTTTATAGATAGCAGCAGACACAGTTTATTTCATATTTGTGAAAATGTATGACCCTGATTTATAAAAAAGATTTATCCCACTTCAATCCTGTTAACTGTTGTGCTTCATTACCAGGCAGGACCTCAAGGATCTCAGATTAAAGTTCATAAAGAAATACTGAAAGAAAACATTCCGTATTTCAAGGCTATGTTTTCTGACCATTTTCAAGAAGCCTCACAGTCAACAGTTCATTTGGGAGATGACGCAGACTTTCAGGTGATCTCCAAACTCATCAACTTTGTGTATAAGGGATCCATCACTGGTAATTTCATTGTTACACAATTAGATATTCAGTTTGTTATGAAAGGAAAGAAGAAATTTCAAAGATGCTCTACTTTATAGTCACCTGTTCATTTTTAGCTAAGAGTTGCCATGCAAGACTAACTAACATTTTACCTGATGTCATTTATTAGATTGAAGCCCTCCCAAATACTGATAACACAATAGTTCATATTTGACTCAGCAAAAACTTGGGAATCCCCAGCGGAGTGTTTGTACCCCTCTGAAAACAGAACAGTCAATGATGTCTGTTACTGCTCCACCACGAGATCCGAGAATAATTATCACCAGTCTCGTGCATTTTTTCTGTAGTTTTCTATGTCAGTGGTAGTGAGTAGTTTGGAGTATTTGTACCCCCCTACTAACATTAGACGGGAATTTCCAGCCCTTTGCTTGATCGGATCAGATCTATTTACAAAAAAGTGGATATCTGTGTTTCATCACTACATTTTAGAAGCATACAACTTTAATATTACATATGCAAAAGGACAGATGTTCCCAGTCATATGAATCACATTCTAATTCAGTATTGAGAGATATCTCAGTAAGCCGAGTTTCATTCTGTGTCAGCATTTGAAAAATGTTTTAGCATCAGTTTTCACAGAAATGTGCCAAAATTGTACAAAACGATAAGCGTAGTAGTTAAGCAAAATGAATAGAAATAAAGAGTTAATGAGGGACTATAAATATAAATAAATGGCTGTTTATATTCATATATACAAACTTGTTGTCAATACAGTTGAGGCAGCTGATATTCAGAGTGTCTTCCAGTTAGCAGATCAATGGGGCCTGACTATTATTAAAAATCTTTGCGCCGCTTTTATGATCAGAGAACTGGATGCAGCAAATTATCTTGGTGAGTTGTGTTTGAATCTGTGTTGTGTCTGTAATTTTTAGAATGGATGAACACATGACAGTTTGTAACATTAGTCTGTAAAATGATCAGATAATCTTCTTTTGAGGGAATGGTCTCTTAGGGGATTGTGAAGTATTTTAACAGTTTTTCCTTGAAAAATTGCCATTGTTTTTTTTAGTGTTTTTTTTTTCATAAAAAAGCATTGCATGTCTGCAGTAATTTTTCACTTGTTACTCTGAGAATGCGGGACAAAACTTGAGCAGTATAAGTTAGTGGTGCTGAATCTGAGCATGTTTCATTATGCATTTTGTATATTTGTTTTGCCTCAGATGCCCTACACCTTGCAGAGATGCACAGCTGTGAGGAGCTGTTAAAATACTGCCAGTCAATGATAGCACAGGAGTTTCAGGCAGTCACTTTCACACACAGCTTCTTACAACTGCCAGCCATTTCCCTATCAAACATATTGCAGCTTGAGCAGATAAACACAGGTATGATTGGGGAAAAATATACTTTGTTTGTCCGCACGAGAAAATCTGAGTTGATATGTTAAAGTTTTATCTTTTATTCACAGAGCCCTGAGATCTAGACCAGCTGTTTTTCTTTGTACTCTGAGAAGGTTTGTGGATAATGTTAACAAATATTTAAAAAAAAACATCGCCCCGTGAAATTAATTTTGTATGACAGATATGGAAATGAATTAAACATGTTGTCAGGCATCTAAGTCAACTTTTCTCAGAGGGACAAATTTTGAATAAAACAATACAAGAAAAAACAAAGAGTACACTGTCCAAAAAAAAAAAAGATACGTTGTGTAATAACTGCTGGCTGAAATCAAATGAAACAATTGTGGCTGTAGAGAGAAATGACCGTTATATAAAAAGGTCTAACTCTTTCAATCTGCATTGAAAATTTAGTTCTGTCTTTCTATTGATAGGACCAAGAGGAGAAGAATTCATTCTGGATGCTGTGATGCGTTGGTACTACCATGATCCTGTACAGAGACAGCAGTGCATAGGAGAGGTTTTACACCATGTCAAAGTCTCTCACATTACCAAAGAAGCAAAAGAGAAATACTTACACAACCCAGTTGCAGAACTTCCCCAAGGTGAACTATTTAGTGTTCATGTGGCATCTCTGTGAATTTTAATTGCAACTGAATGCCAAGTAAAGACACATTATTAGACGCATAAACATATTTGCACTGTATTCCTTCATCTCTCAATAACTCTCTAAGAAAGAAAGAGAAAACTGCCAGACAATATGATTATCAGTTCATGTGCCCTGTGTGGCTGTTGATAGAATAACCAATAACATTTCGTTATCCTGGGTAGGTTTGTGGGACATTGTATCCAGAATTAGGACATTATTTCGGCTTGTTTCTTTCTTGCCATCTTTGATGTGCATGAATCCCTTTCAGGACAATATTCCATGGAGATTAGATTAAACTAAACAAGATAGATAGATTAAGTAGAAATAGACAAGAGTGGTTGAGAAACACAGGCAAGACAGCAGAAAAATTGTATTGGACAGAATAATGGCACAAATGATGTTCATGTCACCGGAGTCATCCAAGTTGAGGTTGTGTTCTTGTGTTGGGGGTTTAGCGACACATCAGCACGATTACGGCTATATTGTATCAAACATGGTAAGATATGTTTACATGTCAAGAAGAAAAGAGGAAAGAAAGCAGGACGGGAGCAAGGAGAGAGAGAAGAGATGTCTTTCCTGGAATGACGAGAATGGCACTCCATGGGAGACAGCCCACCAATGGTGGGTTTACACTGCCTGCAGGTAGAAGCAGAGAACCTACTTATAAACCCCAGGCCCCCCTATTTTAATCATGTGCAGTAATGATATATCTCTTACATCTGTTTATTTGCCATCTGTTTGTGCACTTGTATTAGTCAGCAAGTCCAGTTTCAATCTTTCTGTTTTCCTTGTTTTATGTGGATATGTGCATATTCTAGATAAAGTACATTAAGGTAGGATTAGAGGAGATGGTGTAGGTTAAGACAAATTAGATAAGTGAAGATAACACATGACAAGACAGCAGAGATGATGTTCATGTACCAGAGTTAAAACTGTGTCCAGATCTTCCACAGCAATGATAAATATCTTATATTGTTTTGTTTGCCCTCTGTGTATGCATTGTATATAATGCACAATATTTTGCTTATTCACAGATGCTGTGAAAAGATTAACAAATCTATATCATGAAGCAGAACGACCTTACAAACAGCATTTTTTGGTTATTTGTGGCTATCTACAGTCTCGCACAGGGTATCTAGTTTTCAAAACCATAAAATTTGATTTATATGAAGGGTTTGAATGCAAAATACAATTAGCACCATTTTTAAAATGTTTTAGGAAATTTTTAAAATCAGGTCATGTAACCCATACAAAAGTATCAAGTCATGTACTGATCTTGTACATGAGATGGTACTTTTGTAAGGGTTATGTGACCTGATTTGAAAAAATAGTTTGCGAAATATGATCTGTTGAACAGTATCAAATCGTGCAAGTTTTAAATGTAAAACATACAATTATTTGGAACAAAAAAAAAAAAAAAAAGAATCATGTTTTTCTCAGAATGAACAAATTGGATTTATAGCATTTTGTGGTCAAACCCCTTCAGCTGTCTACTCTTGTTGACAGTAACTTTTGTAGAAATAGGATCATATGTGCTAGACATGGCAGCTCGTTCAATATAGTTTTTTTATTGGAAATAACTGCCTTTGGTGGAAGATGATGAATATAGAAGTTAAGTGTTGTCATTCCAACACAGAACAGAATATTGTTTGATTACAATGTAAACCAATGGCAACACGTTATATGACTGTGATATAACAAAAACAGTTGTCTCAAAATCTTGTGATGTATTGGAAGTTTTTTGTGTTTTTTTTTTATTAGTTCTGGACACATACGTTAAGATCATCATTTACTTGTGAACATATTATATGAAGCAACTTTTTATAGGGTAGATGATATTCACTTCTCGTAAACGGAGCATCTAGTTCCTAACTCTGATTATGTGCTTGTTTCTCTGTCTATTTTTCCTGTTCAATGAAAAGTTCTTCCTCCTTTGTTTCATTCTAGGCCAAGTTGTCCACGCACAGATACTGTGGAACGATTTGATCCTGATTCAAGTAATTTTGTTCCTGTAAGCAGTCTCTCCATTTTACCTTCGTATGGAGTGGCATTTAATCTCATGGGCAAAGTTGTGTTTGTGGCTGGCTGTATCCACATTGATCAAGCTACCAGCAAACGAGTTGAGAAGGGCAGTGTGTGGACGTACAATGTCTTACTCAATAAGTGGAAAGAGACGCCGGAGCTGTTTTCCCAGACAGCCATAGGCCACATTATCAAGTGTTTAGTCAATGGGGGAACAGTTGTACATTGTGCTCACCAGAATGCCATTTATGCAGTGTTGGTGGATGAGTCTATGCACATTGACGTCCAGTGCAATGATGGTGAACTATTTTATGATAAGGTAGGGAACTGACTGTTTGATATTGTAGAAGTAATATTAGTAATAAATTATGATTACAGTGGTAGTATTCACTGTTGTATTTTCAAAACATTTTGTTTGCTATGCCAATAAACATATTGTAATAAGAAATTTAACAAAGTAGACTTTTTTTTCTCTCCTTTTTTTTTTATCCATTGTGGTATTTATTTAAAATGATTTAATTAATTCCTGCATTGGATAGAGGTTCAAAATTATCTTTCATTTAAACTTGATTAAAATTATTTGTTCTTTAATGTTCACATCAATTTTTGTTCTTCATTTAGTTGAGAAGTAAGTTTAATACTTCAAATTATGTTAGCTTACACTGTTTCTTGCATGCAGTATGTGCTTCTAAGCTGTTGACAAAAGATATTTTTTTGCTGATCATGATGCACTCAGGGTTGTTAAACTTAGATTATTATTTCTTTTTCCTATTTTCAAGAAAGCTATGTTGCCCAGCTTGCTAACCCACCTAGAGGAGAGCCATACAGCTATGGGGGGAATCGCACACAAGGGACAGCTGTATGTGATGGGCGGATGTTACGGCCCTGAGATGGAGAGAGTGTTCTCCAACATTGTCCTAGTGCTGAGTCAGGACAAAAGTCACTGGAAGCCCATGGCCAGCATGCAAATTCCACGGGCATTTTTTTCTTTGGCTTCGAGTGGTAAAAAAAAAAACTTATATTAATTAACTTGTTTGTGTTAGGATTTAACAGGGCATCGGCACAATCGGTTTAACTTGTAATTTATTCATTTATTGAGAGAAAGTGCAGGAATAGGCTGAAAACTTTTTACCTTTAGTCATGATAAATTCAGGACTAGACTGTTGATAAACAAAGGCAGTTTGATTAATGAATTTTAAGCCAGTGACAACTAAGGGACAGGTAGACTGATCATAAATGTTGATGATTTATTGACACTTTGGTTTAAGAGTATTGTAGGATGATTTGGTGAATGGTAATTAATGTGAATGAGTCGCATGCGAAGCTAAATCATGTTGTAGTCGGAGCACTCTGCTGTGAACATTGCAGTCACAATACTGACACTCTTGTGCCCATCTCATGTATATGACAGAAAGTAATCAACTGTTGAGATATTATAATGTAATGCATTTTATTTTCCTTTTGACTGAAAACTTTCATGTACTGATTTCACAACCTAGTCATGGCACTCTTGATGACCTACAAAGACAAGGCAGCTGTTCTTTCTGTAAATAGATTTAATTCTGTCGGATTTGATAGATTTCTGTGCAAACCTGATTTTTTTTTTTTTTTTTTGTATGTTTCAAAATGTGGTAGAATTTTTCCTCTTGAAAAAATTTAATCTAGAATTGGAAATTTGACCATCAGCAGCAGAAAAGTGTCACTGATTCCTCTATGTGCAGGGAACTGTATATTTGTGACTGGTGGTTATGGGGGCCTGGAGCAGCGCAGAAGGCAACAAAGCTGTGAATATTACTGTGTTGAGACCAACTGCTGGCACTTTCTACCCCAGCTGAAACAGTCCAGAAGTCACCATTGCACTGTGGTGGTCAACAACAAGATTTACACAATTGGAGGTATGATAAATCATGACATTATTATCCAGCCATTCTTTACCCTCTGAACCCTGGTCACCAGTGCCTGAAAAATGCCTGTCCCTGGCCTAAAAGGCTAAGAACGCACAATTCTCATTTCATGATTAATACCTTTTCTAAACACAAGCCTCAGACACGATCATGGATGCAGATATCTGTAATCATCTTAATCCTAAATGACTGTGCCCCAAAGCGACCTATTAGATCTATTTTTAATTGTAGTGGATGTGTAGAACCGGCATAAGTGTATCATCTCAATCTACCAGGCTGTTGGGAATTTGACTCCAGAAAATCTGCCCAGTGTACCAGGCTGTAGGGTTCATGGGTCAACATAGTTTTGAAAGCTAAACAGTTGAGATATCACATTTACTGGAACAGAGATGTTTGCTTGATATTAAATCAAGGGAGATTTTGTCATTCATCCATTTCTTTCTGTAATACTATACTTACATTTGATTACAACATCAGCAAAAACAGATGTCTTGGAATGTCTAAAAACAAAATTATCTTAATTAAGCAGCAATTTCATGTTTCATTAGTTTGTCTTTGCCAGAAAGTTTTAGCTTTTATTGGGCCATCTCTGGCTTTTTGCTGACCTCAAGTTTAAAAAAATATTTTTCATCAGTTGACTGGTACATATAATACTAAACAAAAGCATTAGATGTTGCTGAGTCTTTGCTTACCCATCTGATATAGCGCTGATTGTTTGTTTTTATTTTCTGTAGTAAGTTTGACAGAAAATACTTGGTTGGATGTGGAAGCACCATAATTTCAATCATAATATTTAAATGTATGTTGTTGTTTTATAATTTCAATGAAGGAAAATCATATGCATCACAAAAGCTGACCGGAATGGGAGGCTGGCATTTTGGAGGTGCCAGGATAGTCTCAGATTTTGTGGAATTATTGGATCCTCTACAAATCAGCAGTGGAAATGCTGAATGGAACAGGCTGACCAGAATGACGAAATCACGCTGCAATTTTACAACTGTAGTTATTTAAAAAGATACTGTTTTTGAATGAAATGTTACCAAAGGGGACTTTTGGGTTACGAATGACTCAGTTTACAAACAAATTAGTTTATGAATAGCTTTGCCAACACATTTTTCCCTGACTTACAAACTGTGATTTGGGTTATAAACATGCCCACAATCTTGTGGTCTTGTGGAACACATATTCATCTGTCCTTTTTCTCTAGCCCCAATTATGCCACCAAAGCAGGAGAAAGATTGTACTGAATTTAGTGGTACAGTGTATTTGTCTTTTCATAGGAATAAATGTACATGTTCTTTAGTTTAAGCGCTGTCTATTTGGGCCAAATGGCCCAGCTAAACCAAAGTCCTTGTGGACGT
Source organism: Peronia verruculata (assembly GCA_038406235.1). Classification (NCBI taxonomy): domain Eukaryota; kingdom Metazoa; phylum Mollusca; class Gastropoda; order Systellommatophora; family Onchidiidae; genus Peronia; species Peronia verruculata. The sequence continues at coordinate 10,822 of JBCAUA010832473.1, forward strand.
ATTGATGTGCCTCTTTCTCTCTGTCCGTGTGTTAAAAAGTTATTTTATCCAGTTAGTTATGCAACATGTTGGAGGGAAGGCTATCCCCCCCCCCCCTCCCCAAACTGGCATGTGCAAGCCAACACAAAATTGTTTCACCTTTACTTTATGGTGCAACTTTTTTTTTATTTGCCTATGCTTCCTCATTGCAATACTGGGCCCAGATAGACACTCCATTAATTTAGTTGTATGTTCTTCTTTAAAAAAAAAAAAAAGAACACTTAAAATCTTGCAATACCATACATCTTATTTTCTGAGGCCGAACCAGATTACATGTAATTTGTTCGACGTATTTACTCCCCTTTCAATGTTTCAGTTTACGAACAATTTATATGGGTTTAGTTTATAACCTGAAGGCTCACTGTGTTTATGTGAGAAATGTAAATCAACTCGATCAGTAGTTGTACTGAAGTCTAAGAAAGCATGTCACAGGAATAAATAGAAATGTGTTATAGGAATACTTTTGTTGGCAGAAAATGATGAAGGGAATGAAAACATTTTTATGGTCAACGTAATGGAGTTGTGATTGCCAGTGAGACAGTCTTATTATATTTCATAAAATAATAGAGTTGTGAAGATGACTTGCACATAGATACAAATTCCTGCTATCGTTTTTTTTTTTCATTGATAAATTTAAGACTGAATGTTTTTGTAGTGTGATACAAAACCAGTTGTTTTGACAATAATTTATTGAAAGTCAGTAGCATAAAAATGACATGATATCTTTTTTGGTCATGTATGTCTTGCGCCTAGGGCAAATGAGTCAGAAGTCGCGTTGGGTGAGTTCAAGTCACAGCCGTTTCTGACTATTTTCCGACTGTGATACCAAAATGTTTCTTTTTTCAGATTAAAAAAGGTTAAATTGTTGTTTTGTGAAAACAAAACAAAAATTTAGTATCTTAGTCGGAAAGTAGTTAAAAACAACCAAAAATGGCTGTACATCTTGATTGCCCGGCGCCACTTCCGACTCATTTGCCCTGGTCGCAAGACATATCACCCCAAAAAAATTTTATGCTGTTTACTGTGTATGAGAATAAATCAGGGATGTCAATCTGTCTACATGAAAAAGAAGGAAAAATTCCCGGCATGCTCTTTAGCAACACATAGAACTAAAGTACGTTAAAGATAAACAATACCAGATTTGGAGCCAAAAGAGAAATTACTGACAGCCAAAAAGTAGGAAATCCTACTAAAGTAGGAAATTTGACATCCCTGATAAATGGGGTGATATTTTTTAGTTTTTACTGTCATGCCTGTTATTTCTGTTTATGGTAGTTTATCCTATTTTACCTGAAGATTTTTATAATTATATGCACAAAAAATTTACCAAGCTGATTTTCTGACTTGACACTTTTTTTGGTGCTGTTTTTCCTAATTTTGCTGTATTTTACAATGTGAATGTGAATGCTATCAAGTACAACTTATTCATATTAAGCTTCAAGTAAATGAAAAGATGTGGATTGGCATCTGTTCATGGTAATGCGTTCATGCTATTGTCTTGGTTTAACTGTTTGTAGGCTCATAGGGCAACATCACTGGGTTTTTTTTCACTTTTAAAAAACATAAAATGGCTTTACTTTTAGTTTGGCTAACTAATAGTGATGAAACTAATGTTTCAGTTATGTCTGTAACCAAGCAGATGAAAACAGCTTACCCAGTTATAGCAGAATGTTTAGTGTAAACAGTTTAACCATGCAAAATTTGGAAAGGCTACTGTATTTGATGCATATTGTAAAACTTAACATGATTTCATTTCTGCTGAGTCCAGTTCATAAGAAAATCTAAAATCTCTGCTCTTATATTTCTTCACATTCAGTAATCAGGTTTGAGAGCTTATTTATGAATGAACGAGGCTAAATGGTTGTTCTCTTTCATTATGAAAGGCAGATGAAACTGATCTTGAAACTTCTCTCAAAGCATTTCATTGGGAAAGATATGAGACTTACTGTTGCTGGTTAAAAAGCATTAAATTAAACAATTTTGACTTTTTTTTTTTTTTATAAACATGGATAGTTTCAGCTTTTCCATATGATGAGTAGGCTACCAGTTTGTAAAGAGACTAATTGAAAATAGATGTGCAGTGTTTAAGTTTTAGATTTTAACTCATTTAGATAATTTTTACTTAAATTTCACACAGCCCAAAACACTTTCCACATCTTTTAATCATGATGAAACAGTCATCACCATATTTTGTCAAAAATATCACACCCTCACTTTTACTACTACATCTGCTTTGAGTTTGAGCTTGAACTACTTAGAGACACAAGTTGTGTATCAAATTAATTTTACATTGATCAAAAGATCATGCATGTGTTGATCTGGACCTAGAATGGGTCTACACGACTAGTAACGATGTAATGGACGTTTCAAAACTGGGACGGGTAATTAGTAGAGTCTGGTGATGACACCAGAAGAAACTACAAACAAAATTTTACAGTTGTAACTGGCATGGTGAGTTTTTATTTTGCAAAAAGAAGTATTGAGCGATCACAGTTGACACCACTTAATACCACTTAAAGAAATAGTAGAAAGTAACAGACATGAAAATATGCAACAATAAGCTGTGCACTTCAAGATAAGAAAAAAAAACTGAATTCTACAGACTACAGCTACTGAAAGATTATACATGAGGTTACCTCACTGATTCATTGTTCAAAATTATATAAGAAAAAGAAGATCATAACTACACAGAAACTACGAACACTATCACAATAATAATTACACAAATGGAAATGAAATAGCCCTCCCCCCCCCAAAAAAAAAACAACAACAGAAAATCAATCTGGCATAAGGCATAATAAGAAAGCTGATATGCCAAAACATAATCCCATATCTATTATCTCAGTGGTGCTCAAGTTTCAATTCACATTTTTAAAATTTGTTTGTTTGTTTGGTCAAGGAGTTGGTAAAGAAAATCAAACTTAAAAGTAATTTCACATAAAGCACAAAATTAAAACAACATCTCAAAATTAATAAAATTCAGCACAAAGCAAAAACTCATCTTTTCAATAAAGTAAAATAAGATCAATCTGAAAATTTATTGTATGAGCACTTGAGCACCTGGAGCTGCAGTAATAAAGGGCACCTTGTTGCTAGAGCTGGGCCACATGACAATTCACGGCTGTTCTGTTCCATTCTCATAGCGGCGCACTTAGTTCACACCTGACTGACCACCACCACCGGTGGCGGGAGGTCATAAATCAAGGTCTGACAGGCAGCTCCCGCTGACCACGGCTTGTCT
>JBCAUA010832484.1:0-14101 GCA_038406235.1 Peronia verruculata
AGAAAAATCAGAGAGAAATGAAAGAAAGAGGAAGGAAACATACAAAGATCTTAGAGACGCGTGTTCGAGCAGAGGCAGAGCGACGAAGAGGAAAATAAATCACTAGAACGAAAATGAAAGAGAGATGGGGTAAACGAGCGGATAAAAAGAACAAAAAAAAAAAAAGAGAGAGAGAGAGAGAAATGGCGAGAAGAGAGAGAAAGAGAGAAAGAGAGAGAAAACACAAAAGAGAAAAGCCGACAGAGGTAGAGGCATGTGAAAAACTGTGAAGTTGAAAGAACGTAAAGTGGGAGTGCTGGAATAGGACGGGGAGGGGGGAGGGGTGGACCGGAAGGAGTGAAAGAGGCAGATGAGAGAGAGGGAGAGAGAGAGAGAGAGAGGGGGGTGAGAGAGAGTGAAGAGCGATACAGAAAAGGAAGATAAATATACAAGAACCAAACATGTTCCAGCTGTTTACTCATGACCTGCCACTGACCCCCCCCCCCCCTCCCTTTCTTCCTCTGTCCATTCTTCTCCGCCCACTTCCCTCCTCCTCCACACCATGAATATTGACAGAGCCGGGAGACCGGTGACGACGGCCCTGAACAAACGGATGGCCAGCTGCCAGCGAGAGACCTGCCTGGATTTGCCAGCTCACTCACTCACTCACTGTCCCGAGCGTCGGCCGGCTGGTCATCAGGCTAGCTCACATTACGCTCGATGCCTGCCTTGTCTCTGCCCGGACACATTCTGTGTGTTTCTTTGTTTTTCTCAAGCCTTTCAATCCTTAGAGCGTGGGATTATCTCAGCTTTAACCCTACAAGTGTCAACGGCCCATCTGAACAAAAGCACAGTCAAAGTCGTAATTTACCCTGGAAATCTTTTCGATACACTGTACACTGTAGATACAGGTGGTACTGATGATAATTTTTTAGAACATCGGCACAACTGCCATTTCTTCAACATAATTATATTTGTCATCTAATACACTGGCTCATTCTGTCAACACTCTGAGGGTTAAGAGGCTGTCTGTTTTTACTGAGAATTTTTGTGGAATTTGGAAATTTTGTCCGACAGCGGCCTTCCGCCTACTCTTCAACGATTTTGAACTAACAAAGGGTTCTTTAACGTGCGTGACGTACGCACGGGACATCTGAAATATAATCGCCCTTACCCGACAAGGCTAGACGTCGGGCTTGCCTACCCAGAGGAAGTAAGGGGACCGTTGAGCCACAAAAAAAAAAAAAAAATGCAAGTTTTGGATCTCGCGTGTCCTTCCATTCTTCAATGGCACAATGGGAGGACCCTCGAGTCGGCCAGAACCCGCAACCTCACCGACCTGAGATGTTTTCACCCTGAAGCAGACGTCAAACCACATAGCCACGGCAACCGCCCATTCTATGTGTTAACATGTTCTCACAATGTACATGTATAGGCGGGGGTGGCAGTAGCCATATGGTTAGGGGTCTGCTACTCGTCGCGGGTTCGATTCTCGGATTCTACCATCGGGAAATGGAAAGGATTCTGAATATTGTACCTGCATTTTCAATTTGTATGGAAGCTCGATAACAAGCTTTCTCGAATAATGACGATAATATTTTGGCTGCCCTGTATGTATACATTAAACATGTTAATGAAAGAACTTTTGGCAAAATGGCAGATGCAGAATACTATAGGCAGCAACGCTGCATGCTGTCCCGATATAATTTTCTATTTCAAAATTTCTACCAACACAAACTTCTGCTCACCAAACTGGGCAAGCACTTAATTAAAGTCGAGAAAAACCTATCTCCATGGGATACAAAATCTGTCTCTTTAGCCTGATTCCCACCATAACTGGCTTTCGTTCTTTCTTTCTGCTCGTTCCCCGCCTTCCCAAATTTTTCATACCCCACCCCTTCTCCATCCATCCATCCATCTATTCATCCATCCATCCATCCATCCACCAATCCATCCCTCCCTCTCTCCATCCATCCACCCATCATTACATGCCCTGGCTGTCTATGAATGTTTACCTGGCTATCTGTTATCTCCAAATATATTTTTAAACTGAACGCTATCCTGTCACCCTTATATTAAAGCAAACACGGTGGGTATGAAAAGTAACACGTACAAAAATACACAAGATAAAGTAAACACTTGACTGTCTGCAGCCTTCTCTGATAAGAGATACATCCAACTAACACTATCTTTCCATCCACTAAGTTATGAAAGAGGTATAGGGCGGATCCTATTTCTGGCTTGGCCTACTGCTTGTAACTTGCTATTGGCCTGGTAGACACGTCGACTTAAATGGCCCTAATCTAGCTCTCATTAAGGACAATTTAATAGCAGTTAAGATACATAAAGTATCAGGGACGTCTACCTGAGTGCATTCCCCCGCTGGGGCCCAGGGTTTAAAAGTAGGTTCTCTGCTCCCACCTGTAGGCCGTGTAAGCCCACCATCGGTGGGATGTCTTCAGTGGAGTGCCATCCTCAACATTTCAGGGGAGACATCTCGTCTCTCTCCTTGCTCCTGTCTTCTGTCCTACTTTGTTTCCCGTCTTCTTCTTGACATGTAAACGTATCTTACCGTGTTTGATACAATGTAGCCGTAATCGTGCTGGTGTGTCGTTAAACCCCAACAACAACAACAACAACAGCAACAACAACAACAACAAAAAAAAAAATAAATAAAAAAACCTGAGTGCAGAAAAAGAAAGAAACTTAACATCTCCATGCCATATCCTTGAAGTGAGATGTAAAAAATAAAAGCACTATGACTTTACTGTCAAAGACATAGCACCAATAACAACAGCAATAATAATAATAATAATAATAATTATAATAGCATTACTAATTAACTAATAGTGCATGCAATAACAATGAAAAACATGATCAGGAAAATATCTGACAACCTATTTTCCCATTAAGGGAGGAAGACTGACATCCCTGCCCTGTGATGTTATATTTTTATTTTAGTATATATGTCGCTTTCTTCAACCCCCAAAACAGTATTATCTTGATTGTAACTGTGTTAAGAAGCGTATAGATAGAAACTTGGAACTTTGAAACTTTTGCCCAGACAGTAGTATCCCAGCCAACTCTTCATCAGAACTTTAACTGCCTAGGGTCTTTTAACATGAATAACATACATAACATACACACGTGACCTCCGAAATAGCATCGCCTTTGTCATGAGATAAGGCGTCCGGCTTCTCTACCCAAGAAGTCAAGGAACCGTTTAAAAACAAAAAACTTCATGTTTTTTCTATCCTGTGATAAGATTCGAACACCACTGCATCGCTGAGTGGACAGGTCAGTGTCCGGTAGGCACTTGTGGTCAGCGTCTTTATTGGCCAGAAACCACATGTACTGTGTTTGCAGATTGCACACTGTATCTTAGTGCCCCACGAAGTAGTAATGGAACCGCCCTACGACAACCGTATTTATGGCATGTATTCAAGCAAGAGTCTTGTCCAATAAACTGCTAACACAAACTTAGCAGGCGATGACCGAATATGGCTACCACCAGGCATACGCTGAGACAGCTATCCACAGAAAGCTAAAAGAAGTAATTAGAATGTAAAGTGACCACTGGACAGTGTGAAACAAATTTTAATACTGAACTTTATAGCAATGTACACTGAACTGATTCGAGGCGCTACGAAGTTCAAATAATACTTAACTATTTAGCAGATTTGGTGAGCTTAACACTTTGCATACCATTAACACTTTGCATGCCATCGGTGAGGAGAAATGTTAGTGAACTTTGCAAATATGCACATAGACATGAAACTATTACTTTCTGAGATCATCATATTTCTATCTCTTGTGGTCAAGTGGTAAAATCTTCCTTCACTATATATGATATGGCGTTTCTACGTGAACTTTACAGACTATGTATGTGCTTCTTAAAGTCTTGGTATAGAAAGTGTTAAGCCCAAAGGCATCTGAGTTGGTAAGGAAAGCGAAATGATCAGTGACATTTAGGTACGAAGCCTCCTCTAAAAGACGCTGGGGTTTAACACTATCTCAAAATCGTTTCAACATCATAGAAAGCCAAGGGTTCATTCTCAAATGTACCAAGTCAGCAGGCTCAAAAAACGCTCGGTTCACCCATCATCAAATAAAATGTCACATTCCATTCAGGCAGCAGGAACTCCTGCGGTTAATGTGATGTGAACACGAGTGCTCGGCCGTGCTTTGTGACAGCAAATCGCCGAAACAACAAGCCAGCTCTGCCTCCAATCTGTGCTGTTAATGTCACATTAGCGTGTAGCTGCTGTTCCACTGTGTGCAGTGTGCAGTAGCAGCAGCTTCTCAATTCAAAGTTGACGAACACCTGTCAGCGCCTGCCGTCACCGTGTGTTGGCATGGGTTATGGTTATGGTTTTTATAAGCTTTTCAACCTCCTGTAGTAGTAGTTATCTCAGCTGTCCACAACCGTGGTCAAAAAATAGCATAACACTATTGTGTTATGTGATCACTTTCCCTGAGTTTCTCAATAAAGAAATAATCTTTATAATAGTAATCTCGTTTAGATCCATCTACGAAAACGAATACGAATACGAATAGTTTATTTGGCCACAAAGAAATACATTTTGACCAGTGCAGAAGAACAATTGAAATAAAAATATATGAAGTGTATACAGCACAAAGATACATTAAACAATTTCCATATGCATACATATATACCTCCATACCTACATATTCATAAGCACGTATCGCACAGACATTCGCACACACAGCCACATACACATACATAGACAGCACATGCATACATACAAACACACACATACACACACACATACACTTACATACACACATACATACTATGTACATACATACATAGATACATAGATACATAGACACATAGATACATACATACATACATACATACATACATACATACATACATACATACATACATTGCATAATATACGTTCAAATTTCTTTATTTCCAAAACGCAGCTAATGTTGGAATCATGTGCTAGTAGTGATACAATACGCAAAAAACAATATCAATCAATTGCTAAAGAAATACAACATGATGGCCAGATAATTAGTCTAAGAAGTCACACTCATAAGAGAAACACTCAAAGGTAAATAAAGCCCATAATTTTCACATTTTGTTTATTTTTAGATTTTAACGAGCAGTTAAATTTATGTCTTTTGACATGTTCAAGCATAAGATGTATTTACAGGACTCATTTTCCGTACTCATATTTGATCATACAGTACCGTCCCAAAAGTGTGACGCTGCCCACGAGAGGCCCCGTGTTTTTCAGCATTGCGAGGGAAGATTTCTGTGATTGCTCACACTAATTTTCTTTCAGGGTCTGGATAGTGATAAATCTCATGAGTTCGAAAATGTTTAATAACTTGATGAGGAAAAGATTTTCAGCGAGTGATTCAGACAGACTTTCACTATCCTCTGGTAGTATAATATATACCGCAATGAACATGAGCAAAGAAAATCAAAGAAAAACAAAAAAATGGGAGGTGGGGGGGGGAGGGGGGAACATTCCAGAGTAAGAATAGGGTCAGAGTAATAAAATTATGCCTAACTTTACATCCTGTAGCCGTAGTATGAATGTAAACAATCCGATCGACGGTTATCTTTTATCAGTGGGACAAGCTGAGAAGCTTCGGCTAATGTTGGGGATGCTTTCCTCTATGAGAGTAATTGTTTGCACAAGAGATTTATGTTCCCCCACAGCCATCAACTTCGAGTGTCGAGGGCTCCTCGATGGCCAGGCGGTGAGGGATGAGGATTCGCTGGAAGCGGGAGGTAATAATGTATATTATACACATGTGTTTGTGCAATAGCATTGGTAAGTCAGGGTACCATAATATTACTTACAAGAAAAAACGAAAACAGGAAGTTTTAACAAATTGATGGATGAAAATATGATTAAAAGAAACGACAGATCGTGTAAAAGGCCATGGCAGCGAGATAGAAAGTAGGCATACTACACTCCGAGATATTAGTTTGAGTGAACATAAAGTGTTTTAGCAGGAGTTTTTTTCCGATGTTTTCAGTCAGTTTTTTTTTCGTTTGTACGGATCAATATATATACAGGTGGACAGTAGTGGACAATACCAAACCTCGACTCCTGCACTTCTTTCTGCAAAACATGTCTTGATGCCTAATTCCCTCGCGTCTGAACATCACATTTACAGCAGAGGGCAAGGAAAGAAGAACAAATATTAAAAGAAATGACAGTGAGCCTCAGCAAGAAGGGAAGTGTCTCCATCACTACCAACAAAAAATAAAATAATAGAGTTTTTTTTTTTTTTTAAGTGACCGATGGTTCGCATAGGTAAGTAAGTTAAAAAAAAAAAAAAAGGTGTTCTCTTTCTCGAGACAAACATAAAATAGTTATCTAGGTGTTCATTTGCACTACTGGTATAGGTCGCTGGCTGTATTATCCAGTAAATTCTGTAAAACTGAACAATACGATGATCATTTTAAATCAGAACGAATATGTCCAGCTTGACTCTGTGCCAGATGATGGATGGCCATTGCAGGACCCCATGAACTCGAGGCATAACCTGTCTTATGTCTTGCTCGACATTGTGTTTTCGTCTTTAAGGTGGGAGGGGGGAGGTGCGGTTCCTGAGAGTGATTTTCGAATTCTTGAACTAGGAATTTTTTCTCTTCATATTCGAATTCAGCATATCCAAATTAGAGGTGAAAGAGAATATGTTTTGCATCCGGTTGCCATGACATAACAGCCATAATGGATTGTGTGTTTTGAAAATCAGCTGTTTTCAAAAGCCTAGGGCTCCTCGAGTATTAAATGGAAAAGTGTGAAGTTTTGCAAATTAACAAAGACAGAATGCATTTTTTTTAAATTTTTTTATTTCTATGCTACAGAAGTTTCTTCTTCTTCTTTTTTTTTTTTTTTTTTAATTTCTGAAATATGTATATTTTTTTAATTTCTGAAATATGTATATATATGAGAAAATTGCAGTTGAATTTTCATGATCTCTCAGTATAGTCATTTAGTGGTGCCATGTTGGTGCCTTTTAAGGGATAAAGCATAAGTTTCTGGGCCCCATCCCTTGTGTTTCTGGTATGAGAAGAGTTCAAATTGTGTATATTTATTTCCAGAACCTTATTTTCAGGACCTGCACAATGGCACATGCTATGGTTCTTACACTGTTTTTCCATCCTTTTTGGATTCCAAGAAATGAGAATTTATTGCAAAAAGCCGCCATGCTTTAGCAGGGAACACAGTCAGAACTCGCGATCCTCGCACGCTCATTAGACCGTTGCCATTACAAGGTGAGTTAGGGCTATATAGTCAGCCTCTGTAAGTCTACTAATTTACATTACTGTAATCAAATCGCGCTACTTTATCTCCTCTCATAAGAGACACAAATAGTATATAAATTCGGCACAATTTTCACTTATCACTTTCCTCAAATAAGGCATAATTATTTAAATTTTGAAGAATTTTATTTTTTCTTTTTTTTTAAATGTAGATCTATATTATTTCTTTGTTGAAAGTGTTCGGAAATGAAGACTCAAAAGTACTAGATTCATAAACCTGTGTCCAGATCAAATACTTTTAATGGTAGACAAATACAAAAGAAAATAGAAGAAAAAGGGTTAATTAATGTAATGTAGTTCTATACAAGCTTCGTACTTGTTAACCGTGGAATTCTTCTCTCTGATAAAATGAGAATCCATTTCAGTTCATAGCCTTATTATATGACATGTTAATGATTTTTTTCCCCCCAGATCTGTGCAATAACATAGTTTTTGATACCCCCCTTTTTTTTTTTTTAACCTAGGAGATACCAGTCAGTATTTCATTAGCCTCTTAAAATCTTATACACATTAGTGAAAACTTTTACAGCTTCCAACAAAATTTCATTTTTAAAAATAATTCTAAGTTAGTTTATTTGTTTTTTTTTTGTTGTTGTTTTTTGTTTTTTGTTGTTTGTTTGTTTTTTGTCTGACATAAATTACAAACCTTATGTCTATTCTCGTTTCTGAATAAATTGCAATCACTCATCTTTCGATGCCTTATTGCTCTCTCCTCTTCAGACTCCACCATAGATATACGGCACTCCTTGATCTACGAGTAGTACACTTTCCCGCACGTTTCTCTCTTTGTGATGGATTTTCATTGTGCAGCCGCTCTCCCTTCCTAGATCTCTGCGCCACAACATGTCAAGTCAGCTCAGACGCGCTGTGACTTGTCGATATACAAGGCTATTACAGACATAACAGGAAGCGTTGTATCTTACTACATCTTGCTTAGTGTGTGGCCGTTGTTTCTTTTCTTTTATTCTATATTGTTTTAATTTAGGTTATTTTTGTTTTGTTTTGTATTAAAATAATTATGTTGTCACTGAGAAAAAGAATAACAACCTGATGAATAGAAAACGCGAAACAGAGATAAAGGAGGGAAAACCGATTTGAATGGACAGCTGTCTAACTTTTCATCTACTTTTGTATCTATATGATAGGCTGCCTCATTGTTATCCTGCTCATTAGTGTGAAATTTTAATGTTTAATCCAGACCAACGTCCTGACATAAATTATATTGTTGGTAGAGCAATGTAAAACTGTTTTAATAATTATGTCTAATGATGTGATAAGGAAATATTTTTTTAATGTCACATAGATGTACATTGATGTTACCTACTACCATGGAACTCCACGATCTATGCTACTACCTTGCCTGCATTTTTGTTTGTTTGTTTGTTCCGCTTTGTTTTCTTTTGCTTTATCAAATTCATTAACATAATTTTCACATTTCCTGCTAGTAATTTTTTAATTTACTAAAAATTATTTGTTTTGTTATGGTTGACTCCCAGTCTCGTGTAATATAATGTGTCCATACTTTCTAAGAGGTTCTGTTATTGTTACTGTTACTGGTCCCGTAACCCACCAAGGTCGTAGGGGCACTTCATGACGGATGAACGATGGATCAGCTGGTTCCACTTGGTGCGGTTGTGTGCGAGTGCTTGTAGTGTTAGAGGTTCACTGCATCTTAAATACTGTAAAACCTTTCGGCAAGCGAGAACATTTCTGTTTTTGTTTTGCTTGGTTTGTGTTTTTTGCCTTTTCCCAAGACTCCCTTAACGACGTCCAGAGTTCCGATTGCGGATTTATATTTCAGATGGTGCGGTAACCACCCAGAACGCATGATGCGTCGAGTTTTAACTCAGGGAACAAACTGAAGACTGCCACTTTCTGATGGCAGCCTCCGGACATTGTTTACGCTTCACTGAACAGTGCGATAAAGTCATTGTTATTACGCTGCCATATAACAGTGCGATTTGGCATAATTATGTCAAAAGAATTGTCTGCAATGCGTTCAGGTTCTCACTGTCATGGCCCGTAAAGTTCATTTTGTTGGCTTGGATGAGTTTAAGAGAGTAAATCACCTTTATTGGTAAATGAAAGCCCTATGGCTCATAGTGGTATGAGACTTTGAATTTTCATTGGGCAATGTGTAGTTGAAATACGGAAAAAGGAGATGATCTCTTATCTAAGTGGCAGTGGAAGGATCAGACATATTTCCTCTGATCTCCCCCCCCCCCCCCGACCTTTTTTCCCTCCTCCTTAATAAAATTGCTGGATTTTAATACCACATCATTTAAAATAGTAATGCTCACTACGGCCCTCTCTGAAATAATATCTCCACGTGAGCGTAATTGTTCAATCAGAATCAAATGGATCAGCTACTATATCTCATCGAATATTTTATAGGACATCAATGATGATAGCCTGCTACATGTATTTATCAGCACCGGAAGGACAATTAGCCTAACACAGCTCTTAACCTTCATTTTTTGTTAACTGAAGCATTAATTATACTAATTCCTAACAACTTGTTACGAGTTCTCCCACTCTCGTTAAAATAGTTACACAACGAAAGAAATGCCTTTTCAGTTAAATTTGAGTAATGCTGTCGAGAACCAATAAAGCTTCTCTCCACGCTAACAAACTAGCACTAAAGGTAAAATTTGCCACTTTGTTTATATGTTCAATACCAGTGTCGACATCACGTAGAAATTTCTGTCAAGACCCTGTTGTCTATTTCACCCTGTTGTTTACTTCTTTGTTATCGTTTATGCTTTGTTTTTCGCTGCTCTTTTCTTTCAGTGAACACAAATTTGGCAAAATAATCATACACGCGTATTCTTGCAATAAATAAATTCTTTAATTGAATTAGTAAAAAATAATGAATAAATAATATAGTAAATTGATAAACGGTTCATTCGGACACATGGATGATAGTGTTGACAGACTGGTCGCGTCCCCCGGTCAGTTTGAACAGCGCGTAGTCGCTTCAAGCCAGGGACTAGGAGTGGGCACGAGAGGAGCCGAGTACTCGTTTCCCGCGGGCAAAGCCCTGGCCTTGGCTTCCCGGGAAATGATCCACTGCTCGACAGCGGGAAGGGAAGTTGAACGAGACGAGAAATCATACGAGAAACGGGAAATCAGCAGACCAGTCTATGTGTGCAGTCTCGAAGTCGAGTGGCGCCGAGCAGTCTGCTTCTCGGTACCGACCTAGACTTTCCGGCACCGATCCCGACTTCCCGAGCTGTCCTCTCGGTACTAAAATGTACTGCTCGCCTTAGGCGGCGGGCAGTCTGCCTCTCGATACAAACTTCTCTTCCCGGGATCCGTCCTGATTTCCCGAGCTGTCCTCTCGGTACTGCTCCCCTCAGGCACCGGGCAGGCGGCTTCTCGGTACAAACTTCTCTTCCCGGGACCGATCCCAGCGGGAAGTAGGATAACTTCCCGAGCTTCTCACCAGGTAAAAAATGCACTGCTCGCCCACATCTATTGAGCTGGCTAGGAATCAAATTCGATCCAATCGGTCTTCGAAAAATAACTTTATCAGCGTCTACTGTTCTGAACAATTTTGGCGCATCGCACAACCAAATGAGCTGCCCCAAAACTCGCAGCCTCCAAACACTGTCGTGATGAAACCTCACGACCTTTCTGCCCGCTGGTTACGTGATTTCATCACGACAAAAATAATGTAGAGAAACCTCCTATCCCGCAATATAGGTATATTAATTGTTGAAAAGCAACTTTCAAATAGAAATAAGTTTCAATAATGTTTTCATTTATCTGTAGCAATTTTGATCCGTATGGACTTTCTTATTCAACAGTAAATCAGTTGTTTGTCTCTCCTGTAAAACGTTCCTTTCTAGGGTTACGAGGTTTCATCACTCCACCAGCTAAATGTAAGTTGAAAGCATTTAAACATCATGGAATGTGAAACCTGAATAACTGGAACAGCATATAACGACCTTCAGGGAAAAAAATAATTCTACATATATATCATCCTCAAATGCTCTTGAGTATTTTTTTCTAGATTTTATTCAGTTTATTGTTGGCAGCATGGTGAAATCAGCCATGGGCTAAAACAGACATTTATGTCAAAGGAATATTTAACTAAAAGTTAAGATTTATAGACTTGCTCATTAGATACATGTAAGGAAAATCTCTTTGCGGTCGTGATTTTTGTCGAAGTTTGTAATAGATTTTTTTAAAAAAATGTTTCTGTCTTTAAGTTTGTTGTAGTGGCATATGGCTCATTTCATATATAATATTTCGTTATATATATAACGAAGTTAAAGTACCATTCCTTGACCCCCAAGAGGGGAAATTGGCTTGGCGATTTCAGACCGCCTCGCCGCAGTGCAGCGACACTGTACTTTCCCCGATGTACATCAGGTACCCGTTTTACGGATGTGTGGACTGAGGAGAATTGTGTGTTAAGTATCTTTCCTAAGGATACGATATGCAACCGTTGCGATTCGAACTTGTGTCCAAAGGCTGCAGCACAAATCACTGAGCTAACACGCCACATTATAAGTGTATTTGTCCTTTGACACTTAACATGTACTCACATTTTGTAAAGGTGTTTGTCTCTGACCATCATCTGTTTCTTTTGTTTGTTTTTTTCAGAGGATAAACAACAGAATTGTCACAAGAAGTACATCCGGTAAAAATTCCAAGCCCAGATCGCACAATCTCTAGCATAGAAATTTTTTGTTGAAAAGACAATCTGTCCGAGTTCTCCACATCTGGGACTTTTTATTGTTACATTCCAAGTTATGTTAGGCCATATGATATTTGACCTTTCTGTCAGTCACACTAGTGTCATAGCGATTACGCCGATGTAACGAATGCCAAGTATTCAGATCTACGGATCGATGTCAAATCAGTGAGATATTGATATCGTATTCGGAATAGCCTGATTTCTGTCTGTCTGTCTGTCTGTCTCGGTTTCTTTCCTCTCTTCTTATTGACGTATAAACATATGTTGCCGTATTTGGCACAATATAGCCGTGATCGTGCTGATGTGCCATTAAACCCTAGCACAAACAAACAAACAAACAAGGTGTAAGATCTATCAAACAAGAAGATTGTTACACTATTTTCAGGCCTTGTTGCACCGAAGACACCCCCATAATGAGTGCGCAATGTAAAAAGTGCGTTTCCAAGTGAATTACCTTACCGTGTTATTTCCATGGAATAACCTCTCTGATTTATAGAGGGGAAGGAAAACGTTTAGAACGGAGGACATGAAAATTCGTTCTCGTTTTCCTGTGCAACACAGTGCGCGCTTTATAGCGGCGCTAAGGCTATAATGTGGTCAGGTCATTAATGAGGTGAAGTGAAATTAGAGTACCATTCTAATTAGCACGATCGATGATGATCAGCAAGCCTTGCTGAAGGATGGATGGATGGATGGATGGATGGATGGATGGATGGATGGATGGATGAACGAATGAATGAATGAATGGATGGATTAATGAATGGATGAGTGGATGTATGAATGAATGAATGAATGAATGAATGAATGAATGAATGAATCGGTGGATGGATAGATGGATGGTTGGAAGGATGGATGAATGGATGGATGGATGGTTGGATGGATGGATGGATGGATGATGGATGAATGGATGGATAGGTGGATGGATGGATGGATGGATGGATGGATTAATGGATGGATGGATGGATGGACGGACGCATTGGTCTGGGGAGATTGACTAATACAGCCACAAAGTCGCAATAACACGAGAGAACGTTCACGTCGGAACATTAGTACTTGAGGCTGGCAAACTCCAGAACCGGAGACAGACTCCAAACAGATCTTCAGACAGACAACACCATAAGACAAACAGCCAAGACATCTCAAGTGGCGAAGTCAGACATGATGCTTGTATATTAGCCAGGACAACCCAGACTCTCTTCCTCACACAAAATTATGGGATGTCCACACAGACCTATGAAGATTGGAAACATTTCAGTCTCATCTTGTTTCAGACTTTGATAGAATTTTGTACGAATTTTGTGTTCTGGTGAAAACTTCTGTTTTAGACAACTGTCAAGAATGCTCTTTCAAATTATGAAAGTGACATTTTACAGACAACTAAAATGTTATTTGTCGTCTCCGCCTTCTTGGGCGTTAGAAACTGCAAAAATTAAAACAATATTTACACGACTAGTCGGAGTACGTTACTCACGATGACGGAAAAATCACGAGCGCTGTCCCACGTATCGGCAAACAAAGAAAATGATCTCCCCTACACGTCAGTTCTTTTTTTCCTAAATGAGTTAGACCAACCCCGCTGGCTTAACGTCCTTGGATCCTCGACCATCGCGTCCACCCTAACGCTAACATTTAGGTCCGACGAGCGGGTGACGAGTGTTCAAGATAGACCCAGTCGCTTAAATAGACGCTTCCTAAAAAAATACCTCTGGAACATTAATTCCACACTCTTTCGAACTTTTAAATCTAGGGGACATTTTCAACTCTTTTTAGAAACTGCAAATTTGTACACAAAAATGTGAAAGAATAATAGATGAATACAGAAAGTAGCAGCTGATGTAAAAAAATAGTTTACCCAACAAAGATTTCAAATTTGAAGGTTGGTGAACAATTGTTTGTGAAAGTTTGAAAAAATAAAAAAATAGAAAAATTACAAAAGTCATGCAAAAGAAAAACCGAACAACAGCTGAGAATAAAAGTCGCTCTTTGAACTTAAGACTAACATGAGATTGAATCTTGTTATTGTTGTTGTTGTTATTGTTGTTGTTATTGTTGTTATTGTTGTTGTTGTTGTTGTTGTTGTTGTTGTTGTTGTTGTT